>ML683355.1:0-13509 GCA_007922195.1 Podocnemis expansa | reverse complement strand
GTCAGTTCATCATCAGTTCTACAGAATCAGGCCTCTGTCACTGGCACCCTCCCTTCCTCACTCTCTACTGTGCAGGGGCCGTTCTTGCACAGCAAAGAGTTCAGTAGATCTAGTTGGAAGGCTGGTCCTGCTGCTCCAGTTTGAAGTCCCCACTGAGAGCCTGTCCTACAGTTTGGATATTGTTAGTTGCTTAAATCCTGGTGCCAATCATTACCCACAGAAACCTCCTTTTTTTTCCTAGCCATTGGATGAGAGAAGAAGGTCACAGAGTGAAAATAAAATCAAGAAACTGCTTCTAATTCTTGCTTTTTCCCAGGGGTTAGAGTGTGCCTGGAGCAGTGAAACACATGGAGTAGAACATGACTGCATGTTCTTAAAGGCCAATATAGGAACTTCAATCTGGCATCACATGGATTTTTCAGGCTGAGGATTTTGTACAGCTTATATGGGCCTACTGTGAAATAGGATGAAGGAGTTAGTTAACACATGGATCCCTCACCCAAGGCTTAATTGTCAAATGTATTTCTTATGTAGCATTTGTCAATCTGAGATTTTCCATGTGGATTTCTGATGGCAAACCAATGTGAAATTGCACAACTACTAACTGTGGAATATAAATTATCATTTAAATCAGTTTCCATACAACATGATTGAGGGATAGCTAATGTAACATTAATTTTTAAAGAAGGCTCCAGAGACAATACCAGGGATTTTTGGCCAGAAAGTCTAATTTTGGTACCATGGAGACTTACTGAAAATAAAATATAGAATTATCAGCAAGACAGATGAATAAGATATGCTGAGAAAGAATGAAAATGTAATTGTAAGTGTAATCATGCCTTACCAATGTCCAAAAAATACTCTGAGGGCACAACAATCACTTCTATAAGAAAAAAAATTACTTGGCTATAGAGTGTTTAAAAATTCTTGGATAATCTCCCTCACCAAAGGCTCGTGAGGAAAGAATGATGTCAACAGATAGGAGAAGCTCTTTCTTTGATCAATCCCTGGTTACAAGATAGGGGAAAAAAAAGTACAAAGATATGTTCTCTTTTCAGAATGGATAGATGTAAATAGTGTTGTCCTTGAGGTTCTGTAAAGCGATCGATCAGTCCTGTTCAACATAAAGTGTAAATATTCTTGGACAAAAAGTTAAAGTTAGGTGGAAAATTTATAGACATTACAAAATACTCAAAATTGATAAAAGTAAAGATGACTTCTAAGAATGACAAAGAAGTTTCAGAAATATGGAGAACCCCTTTGCCTATATGAACTAAGAATGGTGCAAGCCCCCAACTAGCCAGGGCCGCATCTTGAACCAGGCCAGCTGGCTCACGCAGAGCTCCCTGACAATGGTGCCAGGTCCCAACACAGTTCCGGCACGTGAGGACAAGAGGGGACCTCAGCTTATAAATGGGTCAAGCATGTTTGCCTCTTTTTGGGATACAGAACTTTGTTGGGGGGAGGTCTGATTATGCACAGATGGGCATACACATGAGTATATATGGTATGTGCTGTTCAACAGGATAATGTCCTCCAGACTTTTTACAACCAAAGTTTGTGTCTATCTGCTAAGCAATAGAAGAAAGCTAACAAGGTAGGAGGTGAACGTGAGTCTTGCAAACCTTAAGAGAAAGCACGAGGTGGCTCATTAGGATCACGTTTTGCAGACAAAAAGATGGACACAGCTCTGCAGACTCACCACAAAATCCACAAGATGGTAAATGAAAAACAGGAGAAAGATGAAGGGGAACATTCTAGAATATCAACTCAATAAACCCCTGAATTGATAATCTGAGAGTGCCCCAAGAGGTTTTTGTTTTGTTTTTTTGTCAAGACCCATATTTGGGCATGAAGAATGAGAGAATGAGATACTTCGATCTATTTTTGAAAGGGTATAAAAGGTAAACCCACAGTATTGTGGTGAGGAGGTATTTAAGGACCTCAAATACAGGAGATAATTTGAAGCTTCCACCTTTCCTGAACTGAGCTCAACTTTCTCTAAAGAAGATCTTCACAGATTTACAGCTGTATGCTACCTTAATCTTTGGATACATTTTTCTTGTTTTATGTTAGTTAAGTAATGCCCAAGTTTCTAGCTCTACTCTTCAATTGAACATCATTTTGGGTGTGATTATAAGCAAATGTAGCCTTGTAATGTGTAAGCTATTTTATAGTTTTAATAGAAATCATAACTCATTATTGCTTGTTCTCAATTGTATGGGTGTGTTCACACAGCACTCTTATTTCGAAACAACAGAGGTTTTGAAATAAGAATTCTGCTGTTCACACAACGCGCAGTTGTTTTGAAACAATGGGAACCTGTTGTTTCAAAACAACAGCGTTGTTTCAAAACAAGTTAAACCTAGTTTCTAGCTGAAACAACGTTGTTTCACAAATGTTTCGAAACAAGGCAGTGCAAACAAAGTGTTCCGAAACAACATTGGATCCTCAGCACCCTGGCCAGGGAACCCTCAGGACCTTGGCCAGGGTGCTGAGGGCTGTCTCTCAGCCCCACAAAGGGGGATGCAGCCTCCGGCAGGGTGAACCCCTGCCAGGCAGCCCAGCCCGCAGCCCAGGCTGCCCCCCCGGACACCGCCAATGGGTCCGGGGCACCGGGCTCAGCCTGCTGGCGGTGTCGGGGGGGGCAGCCTGGGATGCGGGCTGAGCCTGGCGCCCCGGATCTGCTGGCGGTGTCCGGGGGGCAGGCCGGGCTGCGGGCTGAGCCACCCAGCAGCGGCTCACCCCCAAGGGGCTGCAGCCCCCTGCAGCAGGTAACAAAATAGCATGTTCACAGTTTCCCGCTTTTTTCCCTATTTCAAATTAACATTTTGTTAATTCGAAATAAGGTATTTCGAAATAAGGTCTTATTTCGATAGAAGTTGTTTCGGAACAACTTTATTGAAATACCCTCCATGTGTTTACTCTGTTATGTCATTATGCATTTATCAGTTTGTGCTCTTATCAGTGATGTGCTTTCTGCTACTAGCAATAAGATTGTTATAAATAATTAAACTCTGTATACCTCTTCTCATCCCTGGAGTTTCCCTAGAGATATTAGTTTAAATCTTAATTTATCTCTGGTCAGAGTCAGGACCAGGACACATATCCTTCAAACTACTTTACTAAATTCCATATTGGCTATTCTAAATTCCAAAGTAATTATAGGATTGGGCTACACAGGGTATTTATCTGAAGAAATATCAGTTTATTATCAGCTTCACAGAATCAGGGCCATGTCACTGGCTCCTTGACCCCCTGCCCCACCACTGTGCAGGGGCAGTTCTTGCACAGCAGACAGTTCAGCAGGTCCAGAGGGAAAACTGGTCCTGCACATTGAGCTCTGCTCTGCTGTTCCAGGTCCAAGTTCACAGTGCGAGCCTGTGGGCCCTCGTGAGGCTGCTGGTGGATGGTGGGTTCCCTGGAACCTGACAGCTCGTTGCTGTGCGAGCTGCAGGGGGAAAAGAGAGAACAGGGTTACTGTCATCAAGTGCCCTCCTACTGCAGGCTGCAACCTGACAGCCCCTAGCATCTGCGCCCAGATAATTAGAGCCCTGTAGATCCGCAGATTTCATTTTCTTATCCGTGGACAGCCGCAACCCCGGATGCAGATGTGGATATCCGCAGACCTGTTGCTGTGGATTGCAGCTTGGATGCAGATGCTATTATTATCTGTTCCTGGCTATATGGGCAGAAAGCACCATTGCTCCGCCCAGAGCATCTGACTGGTTACATCTAAAGCTACGGCTGAATCCAGGGACCAGTCCAGGCAGAGTAACAGCTGCTCCTCCCACCACTTCCCCAACTGCCAGTGACTCCCCCCAAGCACCAAACAGCTGAGCTGAGTGATCTTGGCAGCCCCCTTTTCACATGGCCAGCCCCATTGGAGAAGGAGTTGCTCAGACCTGGGCTAGCTGCGGCTCTGAACTGCATTTGGAGCTGCCAGCTGGCTTTTACTGGCTAGTTCTGGTATTGGGTCCCACCCAATGTTCCCTCTAAGAGTTGGTGGCAGCTGAGCAACTCATGTTGCTCACTGCACTGCCCCGCCCCCCCGCGGGCTTGCTGTGCTGCCCCTCCCCGTGGGCCCGCTCCTGCCCCCCCAGCGGCCCCTCCACCCCTGCGGGCCCACTCCCGGCCGCCCCCACAATTGAAGGCCCTCCCGTTCCCGCGGACCTGTTCCTGGCAGCCCCCCCCATCCCCGCGGGCCTGCTCCTGGCTGCCCCCCCGCTCCCATGGGCCCACTCCCGGCTGCCCAGCAGCCCCCCGGCACCCAGCCACCCTTCCACCCCTGCGGCCCGCTCCCGGTCGCCCCCCCCCGCCCCCGGTTCCTAGCTGCCCCCTACTCCCGGCAGCCCCCCCTGCTCCCAGCGGCACCCCCCTGCCCCCACGGGCCTGCTCCTGGCCACCTCCGCAGGCCCACTCCTGGCTGCCCAGCAGCCTCCCCGCCCCCACTCCCGGTGACCCCCAGAAACTTACCTTGTGGCTGGAGCCAGATGGCCCAGCCACAGCTCCTGGGGCCAGAGAAGCTCTTCGGAGCATGCCCAGATTTTCTGGGCATGCTCCGTTAGAGCGTCTCTTGGTGGGAGTTTTGAAAACTCCCAGCCCCAGAGGAGCTCTAACCAGGGACTGTGGCTGCCGGTGATGCGCTGCCGGCAGACTTCGCTGCGCTGGCGGCTGCGGCGGGCTGTGCTGCAGCACGCCAGCGCAGCTTAGAGGGAACATTGGTCCCACCCCCTGATGTCCACCACTCTCAGACTCCAGGCGATGAGAGCCCCAGCCCAGCCCATGAGAGCTGGTGTTCAGTCTCCCCTCCACTGATCTGCTGAAACTGCAGCAGCCCCAACTTCCGAGCCCAGCCCAGGCATAACAGTTGCTCAGTTCAGAGCCAGCAGAGGCTCTGCAAAACACTGGGAGATGTTGGTAACTCTCTCCCCTCTCAGCTGTTTCTCAGGCTAGCTGAGCCTAGCTCGCCAGAGCTGTTGTCAGTGGCCCACCTCCATGCACTTCAGCTGATGGGGGCAGATGCTCCCCCTTCCCTGGCTGCCAGCCACCCCATGATCTGATCAATCAGCTGAATGATTTACCTCATCCACACTGAACAGCTGAGTGATCTTCCTAGATGAAATAACTGACCCCCAGTGCTGGGTAGTATCCCTTCCCTTCTCCCCCGCCTCCGTCCTCAGCCTTTGTGTAAGCACAGCCCATCAAAGCACAGCGGCCAGTCAGAGCTGCCAATTAGCAGTGGCTGGGCTGAGTCTGGCTTTACCTCCCAGGAGCTGGAGAAGCCCCAGCCCCCAGCCATCATCAGGATGGTGTGTACCATGCTACACTTCACCCACTCGTGCTAATAAAGAGGAGTGATAGGTCATTTCTTATATCGCGTCGCCAGTTCATCAGCGTGAGCTGCAGTTGTCAGTGCATCACCCTTACAGCACTTCCTTACTCTTTGCCACCAAAAAGCATCCACGTGCTATTTAAAGAGGCAAGAGACTGCTCAATGGAGAGAGAAACTGAAAAGAAATTATGAACAGGTGATTACAGTTTGAAGGGAAATGACAAAGGGAAATCACCAATTTGGAATACATTTAAATTTCTTATGGATGAAAAGGGAGATATTGTGCCTGGATATGTTGCCTGTGCCAAATGCAAACAAGTCCAAACTTTTAACAGCCATAAATGTGGTACTTCAAACTTACTTAAACATAAATGCAGACAAGAATCGGGATCCAGTTTGTTGAAGATATTCACGAAGGAATGTGTCACTATCACCCAGGACATGAAAACACCTGTGACTCAGGAATTATTGAAGTTTCTAGCAACAGATGTAAGACCTTTTAAGGTAGTCAGTGGTGAGGGATTCTTTCATATTCTCAATGTTTGATTAAGATGGGTGCTAAACACGGTGAAATGGGTGAAAGTGCACTAATACCACATTCCACCATGTTAGCCCGGCACGCTGCATTTATGGCAGAAGAGAAAAGAAAAAAAAAATCTCTACAGAACTGAAAACCATTCTTGGCACAGTAGGTGGAGGGGCTACTTTTGATCTGTGGACAGATGATTATAGAAAGGTTGCCTATTTGGGAGTAACTGTTCATTATATAGAACCACAACAGTTCAGAATGGTAGAGCGGGTACTTTGTGTGACTCAGTTTGATAGTGGAAAACCGAAAACTGCAGAGAACATTCCCACAGCTGTTATTCAGGCACTCAGAAGATTTGATATACACAGTATTACCAATCAGCTAGTTTTTGTTACAGATCGGGGAGCAAATGTGGTTGCAACCCTCAAGTCCTATGTGCGCATAAGCTGTTCAGCGCACACTATAAATAATATACTTCAGCACAGTACTAAAGCTGGAAACCAGAAGGAGGAAACAGTAACTGAACTGATCCAGGCATGCAGAAACTTAGTGAGTTACCTCAAAAGATATGGACTTCAAGGCAGACTGCAAAAATCTCTGAAAGATGTAGAAACACTCTGGAATAGTAAACTACTCATGTTAAAGACAATTGCAGAGGAATGGGACATAATATATGAAATTTTGACAGAAAAGAGAGATACTCAGCTCATTGGTAGCATTGACAGCAAGACCATGTGCACTTTAATAGGGTTCTTGCAGCCATTCAAGGAAGCATCAGATGTGCTAGAGCAGTCATTACAGCCCACTCTCCACTTAGTGCCCATTTGGTACGAAAAGCTGAAAAAGCATCTTCATCCTTCTACCACTGACATAGACAGTTTAACACAACTTAAATCTAAAGCCTTGCAGTGTCTCATTGAAAAGTTTGAAATCAAGCTTATGCACAAAGTAGCACTTTTCTTGCACCCACAAATGAAGGGGATGAAGGTTTTCACTGAAGAGGAGAGACAGTAAGTATATCAAGATACCAGAAAACTCGTTTTATTGCAGGAAAAGAATATTCCTCCAATGAATCTTACACATCTTTCCTCTATCAGACAGACATGATCTCCATCTCCAAAGGAGACCAAAAAAATGGTCACCTACAGAGTTTGAGGATTCAGATGGAGATTATGGAAGCGGTGGTGATGATGATGAAGTGTGAAAGTATATATCAACCTGAAGCTGACAAAGAGAGATTTGCAACTGCTGGAATGATGGAAACAGCAGAGGCAAAACTATCTCCTTCTCAGTCAAGTTGCACGGTTTGTACATTCCATCCCTGCATCCAGTGCACCCTCAGAGAGAGCCTTCTCAGTTTCCGGTCATACAATTAATGAGACTCGCATTTCATTGAAGCCAGAAACTGTAGACGATTTGATGTTTTTACACAGTAATATTTCAAAGACAATCAACTGTCCAAAGGAAGACATCCAAGATCAAGTACTTTAGTTCAGGGCAGATAATAGCCTTGCACAGTAACTGAAAACATGTCAGGTTTGCCTTGACACAAGAACTGGCTGGGCATCCAGTCAGCATATTTTTATTTGCTGTTAAAAAAAAAAAAAAAAAAAAAAAAAACAATTTTAAACGTTAACAAGGAATTTATTAGGATCTAAGTCAGTTTGTACTGATTGAGTCAAACACCAATAACAATTAGAGATCCATGTATATTTTTTACCTTCATACTTTAATTGCTAAGACTCTGAATTAACAGACTACTTGCTTGTTTGAGAAAATGGAAGTGCACTAAATCTGGGCACTGCATGCCCACAGAAGCAGCAACTATACAAAATAGTACAAGTAGTGTAATATGAAAGTCATTTTATATAGCAAATGTGGTTGTAGACAAGTAAAAATTGCAAATTGTCTCTGTTTTCTGTGGATATCCACTAATTTTATAATGAAGCTTCATTCTAGCAGCAGTACAGTTTTACTGCACTGTTAGTGGTTATGTATATTACAGTTCTTATGATCCCCATGGAACCCTGTGATCCCCAAACAGATAGAGCGCTGCATTTCAATGGAGAAAATCAGTTTTAATCACCTTCTTCCTCCAGCTCTGTGGCGGAGCGGGGGAAAAGCTACCGTCCCTCTTGGAGTAATGAATTTGGATGCATCTTGCCACAGCTGCTCCATGTAGGAAGTTAGGCAGAGTTAGAAAGCACTTGCAAAACACCAGAGAATCCATATGAATCATCTCCTAACTGATCTCAGGATCATAGGAATGAAGAGATGACAATAAAGAGCCACTTTTGCCCACTCTGCCTCAAGTCAGGTGCTCAGACCTTGGCTTTTAACCAGCCCCAGTTCAGCTAACTTTCAAAAGACACAGAATCATAGAACCAGAGTTGTCTGGAGCTCAGCCGATCATCAGGAGGAAGCCCAGAGCTCACCTCCTCCTCCCCTCCCTGCCACCAGTCAAGGAACAGCTTCTGGTGCCGCACAACAGCTGAGTGGCCCAGGCAGGCAGGGGGACTCTCAGCCATTAACACTTCAGGGGCTGTTGGGTGGAAGCTCCAGCTATTTGGGGATCCATTCTCCAGGCAGCAGCAAAGATTAGTTATTAGGACAGCAGCCGCTGCTCTCTAACGATCCAGGAACTGACAGCCAGGCAGTTGCACCAGAACAAAACACAGAGGTTGCACCAGGATCCTTAGGACTCTTTCTAACTTTGTTCAAAATAAAAATAGCATGTGCACATTTTCTAAGCCCCTGCTTTTAAGTTGTTACAGTACAGAACACACTCAGGCATGAACAAAACAGCAGCGTAAAGACGAGGAGCAGAGTGGAGTTGCTGCAAGCCAGGGGCGGTGCGGATGTGGATACCCAAACACCATGGAAATGCAGATTGCGGATCGGATACATGCTTACATAGCTTGGATCTGGATTGGGTGCGGCTCCACATTTGTGCGTGCGCACAGGGCTCTACAGACCATCTCCCCTCATCCCAGTCCATGCCTTGTACGACATGGCCCCAAATGTACTTAAACCTCTGCCATGCCGCTGCACGTATCTGCAGTGCCCACGGTGCCAGGCGGCACACTTGCCAGGCCTGTGCTGGGGCATCTCCCGAGGCCACATGCCATTGCTGTGAGATGCATGATGCCTGCACATGATGCTGTCACCTCCGGTTCCCTCCAGTCCCCACTGGTGGTTGGCCCCCTGCCTATTTGTGTCTGTGTGCTGCCTGCCACGTGGTGCCTGGCCCCAGTGCCCTATGGGAGAGCCTGCAGGTCTCCCTTGTTCCTGGGACCCTACATGTCCCCAGCCAAAGTCCCCAGGTCCTGCCTCTGCCACAGGCAGCCACAGCCCTGCTTGGTTGGGGGACCCTCCTCTGCCTCCACCTCTTCCTCCTCCTCCTGGGGGTTTATGGTTCCTCCTACCAGGTGGGAGGAGCTCCAGGCTGGCAGGCACTGCTGGGTTTGACAGGATGCCCCGAGGGTGACTGGCCTTGCCCACATCGAAGGATGCCTCAGGGTTCATTGAGTCACCCTCGGGGGCGGGGCTCTGTACAGTTGTGGGTCACTACAGGGAACCTGGTGGCCTCCTCACCTATGAAGGTGTGTAGCTCCTCATAATAGGGGCAGCTAGCTGACCCCTGCAGCTCCGTTGCCTCTCTTGCCCTGGCATAGGCCTGCCTGAGGACCTTTATTTCCCTGCACACCTGTTTGGTGCTGTGACTGTGTCCTTGGGCCAACAGTGCCAGGGTGATGGCGAGTAGACAATCCGCTTTCACCGTCTTGCCGGAAACAGGAGACGATGTCCTCTGTTCCCCAAATCCAGAGGGGGCAGAGGACCTCCTTGCATGTCCACACAAGGACCTACCGTTGCCCATGTGCTGGAATGCTTGGATAGGCTGCCATGCTGCCAGCAGTCTGTAGCATGCTGCCTGGCCAGGGTGAGGTACTTCCTCCTCCCTGCTGTCATGCACCCTAGGAGCGAGGAAGGTCAAAGCAGCATTGAATCATGTTGAAAGAAGCAGCTTCCTCCTCTTTGGCAGCAGAAATCCTCAGTATGAACCTATAGAGACTTTCCTTCCCCCTGCTAGGACCTTGGAGACTTTGTTTCCTCTGCTAGGAGCATTGCTTTCCAGTCAGCTTACTTAGTCAAAACTCAGTCATTTTTACTTACACACAAATGCACAGATGCATGTAGACATATATACATGGTTAAAAAAAAAAGCCAACTATGAGAATAACCAAATTATAATTGACTCATTCTTGTTAATACATTAACAAACTGTAGTTAAGGCCACAATCAAAGTCTACAGTTAAAAGAACCCACCCTTTTTCCCCAATGGTGCCTTCTCAGCAACCAGGGCCTCCAGACTTCCTTGCTGTAGCCTTTGGATATGCCTATATTGATCTTGCATGCATATATTACCCACTATCCTTTTAAACAGATTATATATATATATATTTTTTTTTTCCTTTTAAGTCTACGAAATCATGGTTCTTTAGCATTTTACTTAGTATAAGTAAGTAGGTTAGTATTAGTTCTTTCTAGAAACTGTTGATATGAGAATCCTGCAGGCTTTGCAAGAAGGACAAAGTCTGCATGCAATCTCTCTGCAGTAAGAAAGTAGATGATGCCTGCAGAGCTAACTAGGTGAGAGGTTATTGTGGGGTTTGCAGATGGAAAGTACCAGATGAGTTATTCTGATCATGTTTTGCAGGCAAATAGGTGGAAAACAACCTAGAAGTCCAGACACTTGACACTTCAAACCCACCGCAAACCAACAAAAGTCATAAATAGGACAAAGGTAAAGGGGAATGTTCCACAGAAAAATACATCAGTTACAGTTATGATCCCCTGAACCAACAACCTGAAAGCGTTACCAGAATTCAGGTACCAGGGTTGGCTTGGTGCCGTCAGAGCCAATAACCACACCAAGAGTGAAAAGGTATTCCCTTTATTGCATTTGTGATCACAAATGGGTCCTCCCACCTCTTGGTAGGCAAAGACCTGGTGTAGTAACCCTTGGGGAGGAAGGGGTTAACACTCTGGTCAGTGAGTCCCAGGACAGCCAATAGGAACGAAGCACAGCTTTTTGAATGATAACAGCAGCCTGGCCTGGGCCTGTTTGGATGCAGCAGAGCTCCTGGAAGGATCAGGAGGAGGCCAGAGGGGCCTGAGGAAGAATCCAGCAACATCCTTACCAGAGATAAGTTAAGTTTGGTACTGACCGGGCGTGGGTAGAACAGGGAATGTTTATTTAGACGCGGTCAGGGCATTTTCTTTGTTTTTGGCTTGTTTTTTGGATTTCTCTGTGCTAACCACATGTAACCCAAACCCCCACCCCACTACCCTGTAACTACCTAAGTTAATTCCCAGAGAAGCAACTCTCTGTGTTTATCATCTGTTCTTTTTGATTAAAGAGTTTACCTTTTAAGCAAGTTCTGGTTCTGTGTCCTGAGAGGCAAGAGGTTTGTGTGCCCGTGCCTTAGACTGCACAGGCAGCTACTAGAGGGAACTCTGTTCCAGTTCCAGCTCATATTGCAGCTGGAGTTCAGTCACTTTCCTGAAGGAGGAATAACCAGGATTGCAAGTACCTCACAGGGAGGAATTCCCAAGTGCGCCTTCCTGGGTCACAAGAGGTTTTTTTTTGCATTTGGGTGGTGGCAGCGATATCACTCCAAGGCCAGGAATTGGAGGCCTTGGAGACTTTTAAGAGCAGGCTTTAAGGCCAGTGGCTTTTCTGGCCTGTTGCAGGCCCCCACCTTCTGCACTCAGAGTGCCAGAGTGGGGAAAAAGCCTTGACACCTGGGTTTGCAAAAGCTTGCAACATTTATACTTTTCAGCGTCTATACTTCCTTATTCCATCTATGGGTACAAATACATTGGTAAAGCTTTATTGGCTCACGTGCAATATCTGCATGGTTATATAAGATTGCTTATCTGTGCAGACTCAGATTTTCAAGTTTGGCGGGGCTAGGCTGGGAACTTAAGGAGAGGAGGTGTGTTTTGAGGGGCTTGATGTCACTAGGTCAGGCACTAGGCCCGGCATCCCACATAGTGAAACCTGCATGATCTTTTATGGCAGGCTCCCAGCTGCCCCCAAGTTATCTGTTAAAGCTAAAACTTTCAAGTTTATTATGAGCAGAAGTTTCGTGGTTTTGTAAGTTCCCCTTTTGTTACAAAAGCAAGCCAACAATATTTTAGGTCAAAACCCATATTTTGGCCAGGAAAAATGAGATAATTCATTCTTAAAAGGCTCTAATAATATAGAACCTGTAATATATAAGTAAGAGTATTTAAAGCCCTAAAATTAGGCGAGAATTTGAAGCTTCCATTTCATCAGGCCTGAATTCAACTTTATCAAGAGAAGATCTTCACAAACCCACACACTTAGTTTCCTTTCCCTTCTTAGCTAGTCTTTATTGTTTAACCTTCTCTAAGTAACATCAGAGTTGTTAGCTCTGCTCTTCAGTTGAGCAACTTTACTTCACTGTGATTACAAGCAAATTGTAAAGTTGTAATCTGTGAGTAATTTTAGTTTTAACAGAAATTATAACTTGTTATTGCTTGCTGTTAATAGTATAGTATTTCATGGTTGCATTAAGGTTTACTCTGTTATGTCATTATTAATTTATCAATTAGTGTTCTTATCAATAATATGTTTTCTGCTGTTAGCAATAAAAAACTGTTAAAAATACCTTAACTCTGTATACCTCTTCTTGTCCCCTGGAGTGTCTATACAAAAATTAGTTTAAGTTTTGATTTATCTGTGGTCAGAGTTTGGACCAAGACCCTTAACCTTCAAACTGGATTGGTAAAATCCATGTTAATTATTCTAAACTACAAGGTAATTATAGAACTGGCAATACTGCTAGAGGGGTAACAATGCCAGTAAACTGAAACAAAATGCCTCAGAGCTGGGGAAAACAGTGGACTGTCTGCTCCTGACTCAGCGTCTCCCCTTGCACGTCACATGTGCTGTTCTCAGTGCAACTGCCCTGGGCTGGCTGCTTGCTCTTAGCCATCTAACCACAGACTAGCACAGAACCTTGTGGCTCATGCTCAGACCCACACACCACATTTCAGAAACTTCTAGCTGTAATCTGCTAAATCCATCCAGCATCATTGGCCCAGCAACAGCAACCCAGCCCCACCAGATCTCTTAAAGAGAAACGCCTTATTTAGGCACATGGGTTCTACACACTTGTGTAACTAGACCTTCCCAACCACTGATATGTGGGTGAGATATAGTAAATAGGTTTCAGGTTGTGATGATTTTGCGTCCTATCATAATTGGGGCCATATCTCAGTGGCTAAGAAAATGTCAGCTCTGTGTTATTTGTAAGGCCTATTTGGGCCAGTAGATGGTTAACTTTGTATCTTTCAAGCAACTATGGGTGATAAGAACTTTCATTCACATGATTCCCTTTTATGAGGTGGAGTTAATGTAAGGGGAATGAATCTCTGGGGCCTACCATTTATAGGGGCCAGCATTCTAGGGAACCTAAAAATATAACAAGGGGGCAGAATGCAGCTTTCTGGCATATTTCCTTTAAACCCTCTAGGCCAGCAAGCAGGGAGCTGTGGCAGGCTGTGACTGTTTAAATCTCCAGCCCTGATCATGCTCAGATGCATGCTCAGGGTG
>ML683352.1:105093-118477 GCA_007922195.1 Podocnemis expansa | reverse complement strand
ATTTCTGTAACTTCAGTTTCACGTTGGGCTTTCACTATAGTTTCCAGCTTGCTTCACAACAACATCACAGCTAGTTTTGTTAGTCATCAATATAACCACCCTTTCCTGAGCTTCTGCAGGTACGGTTATAACCCCACTGGGGACCAGTACCCCTTCAGGAAGGCTGCATTCAGCCGGGTACTCAACCATTGTTAACGTTTCCTTGCTGCCTTTCAAGCCGATACTCCTGACAGGTACTTCCATTTCTGACGTTACAGGCACCACTAGACAGGTAGCCTCTGCGTACCACAGGATTCCCATTGGTAGCTCAGATGTCTCTTTTCTAGTGTCCTCAACTTCCCTATAGGACTCAGCACAAAGTGAGTGAATCATCAGGGTGTTTAGGTGCTGATCTCCAGCACGCTGTCTGCAGTACTTGGCAAGGACTCTGACGAGACTAGAGTTGGTCCTTATCAGGGTGGATGCCTCTAGAATCCCTTTGAGGTCAGGCCATATCAAGGCAGCAGTGCCCACCTCTTCTCTCACCCCAGCACCATCCTCAGGAAATTCCAGATGCACCATGATGTACCTCTTATATGGGTACTCATCCACACTGAGACCACTGTGATGAAGTAAGAAAACCTCTTGGGTTATTGTGGTTCTTGGGTGATGGTATTCTGGTGATGGGACACAGGGGTATGATAACTATAGGTACCACTAGGGGGGAAGAGGCTTTAGTGCGACCTTACCTGGACCCCCTGGGGGTGACAGGTTGTGGCCAGTTTAGACCAGGGGCAGGGCAGCTGGATAGAGAGGAGAACAAAGGGGAGAGAGGAAGGAAGGAAGATGGAGGTCGGAGGGGCAGGACCTCCGGGGCTTGTCCTGGGGGTTTACTATCTGCCCTCCTAGGTGATCTGAGAGCCAACTGTCCTAGCTGCTGTGCAAAGTGGATTGCTAATAAACCCTTTGACTGCTATACTGGCTGAGTGTCACTGCTGATTGGGACGGCTGGGACCCCCGTAGGGGAAGGAACCCTCCCTCCCCCAAGGGAGACCAGACAGAGCAAGGATCGGACTCTCTGGGCCTGGATTTGGGAAGCTGGCTACAGGTAGCGTGGAGACCCGGTGAATGGGAAAAAGCTCCACCATAGCAGAGTCCCTGGTGGGCTGTGAACAGAGGGGATCCAAGAGGCTTTTCTGGGTTCTCCGTGACAACCACACAAACCAAGACTAGTCAGGGGCTGTGTAGGCAGGTGTGCAAGCTTCTCTTGGTAGAATGACTGAAATATAATGGTCACTTGAGACCCAGTATCCAAAATTGCTCTGAATTCTGTCCCTTCAATCCCCACCATGACCTCTGCTAGGGGTCCTGGTCGGACTCTGTCTTGACAGTCCTCTCCAACACAGCCTTCCAATCCTGAGGGCCTGGGAGGCTCCCTTCCCAAACCTTGAATCCATTTCCCAACTTTCCTCAAGCCGCCTGCTGCTTTCAATACACTAAGATGGGATTCCTTGGTTTTGACATCTTGCTGCAATGTGTCCCTCCCCACACTGATAGTAGAAAAATGGTTGTCATCCTGCTGTGCCTGTGTTTTTATATGTTGTCTACTGAGCCATGGCAGTCGAGGCCTCTGTGTGCCCACAAGTTCCTGCTGACTGGTGGGTGCTCTGCAGTTCAGCCTCCTGCTCTGTCACAACCTTCACTTACCGAGCCAGTTCATCTTCACTATTGACCATCAACACCCTAGGTGGTTGGCTAGATAATGCACCTGTGGGTTTAGGGGGCTGATTTTCTTCATTATGACAGGTAGCCTGCCTCTCCTCCTCTTCTCAGATCCCTTTGATTAGCTGGAATAGCTTGGTGGGCTTTTCTGTCGTTCCCTTAGGTAGAACGGGATGAGGTCCTGATATTGAACCACTCACATGACCTGTGCCAGCTTAGTCTGGTCCATTTTTTCAACATTCACAGCTACTCTCATGACAGCATTCTGCAAAATCTTTTCTAGTCTCTGGGTAGTCAGAAACCTTCTCATCCTTTTTGCTGTTCGGTGCTGAGTAGTTTGCAATAGACATCCTCTGTGCTCTCATTTCTTCCAAAAGCATGAGTAAGGGCCTTTAGGAAGTCTTTCACACTGACCCCAGTGTCAACCAGCTTCAGATCTAGTGCTGGTCCCCAGAGACTCTTTATCAGGTGTCTCAGCTTATCAACATCAGGTATGGCCCACCCCTGTAGCATTTCTGTAGTGTGTTCCAACCAGGATTCAAATCCTTTCTCCCCAGGCCCTGGAGTGAAACCTCCAGAGAATAACCTTAGCTTATGGCACATTCCTGGCTTCCATAGTAAACAACCATAAGTGTCTCTGCCTTTAGCTGGCAGTGGCCAACCATCAACAAGTTCAGGCTTGAAATTAGAGAAGGGTTTCAGTGAACTCGTGGAACAGGTTTCTAAAGGGAGCAAGTGGGGGGGAAAAGGTTGGTTTCCAGACTGAGTGTGAGGAGTTTGTGGAGGGAATGGCACAGTGGGACAGCCCACAATGGCATGCAGACCATCTGCAACTGCTATTGGAAATATCCACAGTGAACAGTGATGGGACACCTTGATGGAGAGGGCTCTGAGTTACTGCAGCCAATTCTTTCCAGCTGTCTGGCTGGGGAGTCTTGCTGAAATACTCAGGGTCCAAATGATCACCATATTCAGGGTCAAGAAGGAATTTTCCCTCAGACTTTATTGGCAGAGGCCTGGGAGGGGGTTTCTCCCCCCTCTGCAGCATGGGGCACTTGCAGGTTTAAACTAATGTAAATGGTGGATTCTCTGTAATCTGAAGTCTAACTCATGAATCAAAGACTTCATTAGCTCCGTCAGAGCTTAGGGGGTCTATGACATGAATGAATGAGTGATGTTCTGTCGCCTGCAATGTACAGATCAGACTAGATTAATCATGATGTTTCCCTCTGGCTTTAAACTCTGAGACTAAGAGGACTTTGCTCAGGGAGGTGATGTTATGGCAACAGAAAATCTCCTGTGCATGCAGACTACTTCTAAACTATGGATCTATGGTGGAATAACTATGTCAACCCAGGCTCTGTAATGTAGACATACCCTAAAGTTCCAGTTTAAAAAGAAGTTTCAAGGGCTCAGGTTCGCAAAGAAAAGGCTAAAAACATGACGTGAGTTTGTCCTAAAGTCTACAAAAGCAAAAGATAGATAAAAAAGACTCAAATTTTATTATATTTAGTCTCATGGTTTGAAATAAATTGCGTGATTCCTTTTTATTTGACTCATGATGTTGTCATGCCTAGATTTGGCAGCACCTCCAGGAAGCTGAATTTTGCATAGTAGTAACATCTGCTATAGGCTACATTTCATTTGTGCTTTTCCAGGGAATTAAGTAGGAGGCAGCAGCCAGCCAGAGGATACGGATTACAAGTAGGTTGTATAAATTTGTAAGATTTAACCATATTTATATTTCTTTTAGGAAGGTTTGCTAACTTTTAAGCCAGTTCTTGGTGATAGGAGTGGGGTTTAGACACAATATTTTTTCTTCCCTGAGTAAGCAAAAGGATTTTTTACTGACTGACCCGTTTAAATTCAGTACTGCATTCAGGCAGATGTTGTAAGACAAGCTCTTTGGGTATATCAACACTTGCAAGTTAGTTCAAATTAAGGAGGCTGAATTCAAACTAATTTAATACCTGTGTACACTAGGCTTTCTTTAGTTCACATTAAGGGTATTCATTAAACAGAACTAATTAATGAAAGCTTAGTTTGAATTACAAAAAATTCTGCTGGTTAGTTCAAACTGAGCCCTTAGTTCGCTCCTTAGTTTGAACTAAGGACGCTGTAGATGAGGATTAAGCCTTAGTTCAAATTTAATAATTTTGAATTAAAGGCTGTTAGTTCAAATTGCCAAAGTGGACTAATTCAACTTAAGTCAAATTAGTCCACTTTGTTAATTTGAACTAATAAGTTCGAGTTTAGTTCAAACTAAACGAATTTGAATTAACAAATTTGAACTAACTTTTTTTGTCTAACCTAGAGGGAGTTGTGTGGATTTTTTTACTGTTTGTGATCTACTGTGTCTTGTGTTTTCAGATGTTTGTTCTGGTGCCAACACATTGAACTTCTTTTCTGTTCAATGTGTGCAGATGTTTCCCAGGGCATTGACTAAAGTTGTGTTTGGGGATGTTTGGTCACTTTAATAGACATAAAAAATTCTTGGTTTCTTGGGAAGCTGTGGGTGTGCCACACCTCTGGATATCCAGCCCCTTTAATTTAGGTGCCTTAACATGGATTTTGGTACCTAGTCTGGAAATATTGGAATCGACAGTCTGCATCAGATCAGGGTTCAAGGCATTCTCTTATTTCTGAGAGTGATCAGCACTAGCTGTTGTAGACAGGTCTAACCCTAGATCAAACGGTGCCCCAGGAAAGGAGTATTTTTGGAACCATCCCCCTCGAGTTGGTAAACTTTTGCATACTTAATTTGTAATGCATTTTTAGCCTGTGTCAGGACTTTAATGCACAATTTGCCTACATGATTTAACACAATCATATAAGACAGTCAATTTGCCCCTAGGATCTGTAAATCTGTATTGGCTCATTAATTCTGTAAAAGCAAATACACACTCGAGGGCAGGGCTGACAATGCCCTAGGAGGTTTGAAGAAAATGGAATTCTCTCAAAGTCTGGAAGAGTCCCCAAATTTTACAAAAGTCCAGAACCCTCTAGGAGGTTAATGAAAAATGAAGCCATGTATGGAATACCTGAACTATTTTACTTCAGAGGGGTAGCCGTGTTAGTCTGTGTGTAGCAAAAGCAGCAAGTGTCCTTTGGAACCTTATAAACCAACAGATTTCTTTGAGCATAAGCTTTTGCGGTCTTCAATCTACTTCATCAAATGCATCTGATGAAGTGGGTTGAAGCCCGCAAAAGCTTATGCTAGAAAAAATCTGTTAGTCTGTAAGGTGCCACAGGACTCTCACTGCTATAATTTTACTTCAGAGATTCTATTTTCCTTTTGGTCACATAGAACAAAAGCAGCATTCACAAAAGCCTAGGTTTATTTATCCTATGGAAGAGAAGGTGAAGGGGGATTTGATAGCAACTTTTCGCTGTCTGATGGGGGTTCCAGGGAGGGTGGAGTGATGCTGTGCTCACTGGTGGTAGACGACAGAACAAGGAGCAAAGGTTTCAAGTTGCAGTGGGGAGGGGGTGTCGAGGTTGGATATTAGAATCTGTTCCCCTAAGCGGTGGTGAAGCACTGGATTGGGTTGCCTAGGGAGAGGTGGAATCTCCATCCTTAGAAATTTTTAAGTGATGACTTGACAAAGCCCTGGCTGGCATGATTTAGTTGGGGTTGGTTCTGCTTTGAGCAATGGGTTAGACTAGATACCTCCTAAGGGCCTGCCCAACCTTCATCTTCTCTGAGTCTATGAAGTCAGCCGCCATTCAAAGTCCTTAAATGTCACCATGCTCTTGTATTATGATAAAGGCAGAAAAGAATTTTCCGATTCTCTTTTTTAGAATGTCATCTTTGATTTAATGTGCTGTTATCATATCCCTTTATATTTCTTCACTCTCTAAACTAAAAAGCCCTGGTCTCTTTCATCTTTCAGTACCATAGGCCCAAATTCTGAAACACACACGCACAAATTTTAATGCGTGTGTAAGTGTCTGCAGGGTTCATGTAGTCAATGAGTGGCTGGGAAGATGTCAGGCATAAGCCAAATTTGAAGAGACTGGCCTTAAAATCACAAGATCCTTACTTGAATTGCTACTGGGTGTCATTATTCTGAGCCCAAGTGGAGTGCAGCTCTGGGAATTAAACAATGATTCTGCAGTAATTTACATAGAGATAAAATTGCCCATGATAAGATGAGGTTTAGGAGGCTTTTCTAGGGCTATGCCCACACCTAAATGCTTATTTCAAAATAAGTTAATTTTGAAATAAGCAAATTCAAAATAAAACCCTTAATTCGATTGAACTTAAATCAAATTAAGGAAAAATACCAAATTAAAATAGCAAGTCCAGACACAGGACTTGCTATTTCGATTCAGCAGAGGGGCAGCATGGCGGTGTAGTAACATGGCTGCCTGGCAGGGCCATGTTGCCACCCAAACCCCTGCCTGGCTCTCACCTGGATAGCTAGGCAGGGGAAAAAGCACCCAGGGCAGGGATCCCCTTGCCCTGCCTCACCCGCTGCTGGTGGAGCGGCTGGGGAGGGACACTGGGACACCCCTACTGCTGCCAGGGGTGCAGGACCCCCAGCCAGCTGGCTCAGCAAGGGGACTTGCCAGAAGCCAATGGGGACCCCAGCTCCCTAGCCCACTTGCCAGTGGGTCAAGCAGGCAGGGAAGCCATGGTCTTCCCTGGCTGCCCGCTTGCCCCCGCAGCAAGGAAAGCAGGTTGGGGAGCCGTGGTTCCCTCTTGCTGCCTGCTTGCTGTGGCAGCTGGGAAAGTGGGTGCGTCCCAAAGCACAGCGTTTCCCAACCGGTGTGCCGCGACACACCCGTGCTGCCCGGCCTGAGCAACCCCGCCGCCGCATTTTTTGACAAACTTCTCCAAGAGCTGCAGGGTGGCTCACGAATACTCATGGGTTCATTTGGAAACTAGACGGCGGCATGCCTCAAAGTAACAAAAGGCGTGTCCAGGCGGAGAAAACATTGGGAACCACTGGCACGCGCCCCATCCAGAGACGGCTGAGAACCACTGGGCTGCACCGGCTCACTTCCTGCTAAGAGAGTGGTTTGCAAAGCAAAGCGTGTGAAATAAGGTCAAGAGCAGATCACTCCTCTTCCTCCCTGACAGCCACCCCAAGGGCTGGCTGCAATAATCAAGGTACCCTGCAATGAAACCCTAGTCCACTGGAACATAATTCCACATATTAGCTGTACCTCATGGACATGATCATCTGCAGTCCCTGAACTAGCAAGGCCAAGGTATGGAGAGGGAAACTGGGCACAGCTTCCTCCTATTTGTCAGGCCTTCAAGTGACAGGAGTCCCAAGTACAGGCACCACAGTGGTGAGCCATCCCCAGGATCACTTTGGTGTGGCAGGGTGGGGGGAGTGAAGCTGGATAGGATGGCCCTGGGGCCCAGGCAAGATATTGTGACTGATGTGCTAGAAGAAGCTGCTCATGGCTGGGTCTCCATGCCGGGGAAGGTCATCTCTGGTGACACCTTCCACACGTCCAAGAGAGAGCCAGCCAAGAGGTCAACCCCAGCACCACAATAGCGGTTGACCAGGTCAACCCAGAGGTTCCCCAGGAGCAGGACTTATGTGGCTGGAGGAGTGACTCGAGCTTCCTGAGACAGCGGCAGGTGGAGCCCAGCTTTTTCCATTTCCTGCCCTGCTCCACACTAGGCTACATCACACCTGGGAGTGAGTGGGGCAGGAAATTTAAAATGGCCCTACCGGCTCCAGCTGCTCAATGGGACTCACTTCACTGCTGTGCACATTCAGGACACATCCCCTCCTGTGCCTCAGCAACACCACTGGCTACCATCACACTAAGAAAATCAATGGGGCATCAAGACTTCAAAGAGAAACAGCCAAAATTGAATTAATATGTGGATTAGATTGTGTGAAAGCATGACTGAATTGTGACTACAGCTTCTTTTCCAATTATAACAGGTAATTTGACTTCATCCTCCCCTATGTGCTGTTTCCCAAGGTTTGAATCTTTACAAATGCTCTGATTTTCTGTTGCAGTATGACTTGATCCCATGTCTTACATTCCCCTGCATTTATTTTCATCCCATTCTGTAAGGTCCCCCTCTTCAAAGCGTCTGATGAAATGGGATTTTCTCCCACAAAAGCTCATGCGATAAATAAATCTCTTAGTCTTTAAGTGCCACAAGCCTCCTTGCTTTTTTTGCTTTACTAGACTAATGGGGCTGCCCCTTTGGAACATCACACTAAGGTTCCTAGGTCAGAATCAATCAGCGTACCCTCAACTACAGCTCAAGCCTCACTGACTGCCTTCTTGCCTCAAGTGCCTGTCCAGGAAATCTGCGAAGTGGCAACATGGAGAGCAAATAGCGTAGTGGCTAGCACCTCTGCTTAACATGCAGGTGGTCCTGGCTTCAAGACCCAAGGGGTTGGACTTGATGCTCTCATGAGGTCCCTTCCAAACCTATGGTTCTATCTATCTGTGCATATGTTCAGATTGCACTATGTCATCATCCAGCAGGCAAGAGACAATGCAGCCTTAAAGCTGTACTGCAGGCTGGAAAATTGTAACTCTGCCCCCCATGCTACATATGAGTTGTAAGTCACCTACACCAGAATGGATGTGAGCAGCACTCAAGAATGGAAGGGTACGTACCAGTAGAGTCCTTCAAGATGGACTGCTCATGTTTGTTCCATATCCTTCCTCTGTCCTTGCTTTTTGGAGTTAGCGGAAAGAAGGGACTGAAGAAGGGAGGGGCAGGGCCACCTATAAATCATGGCCAGAGTGTGGGACTAGAGGGGGCGTTGGCTGCTGACCCTATGGGGACGTGCTAAGGGCTAAAAGCTTTCCAAGAGACTATGCACCACAAACTGTCACCAGCTTCTTGCAAAAGGCCTGAAGAGGGAGACGTTTCCTGTGGCTTCCCACAAGTGGCTGGAGCTCTCTCTGAGCCTCTAGCCAATTGTGGGAAGCAGTAGGAATTGGATACAGCTTTGAGCCTGCTGCAGGCTGCTCGAAGCCGAATCCAGCCCCTGGTGCTGCTGGCAAGTGACAGTGGATGGTAAGGGATCGGGCCCCGCAGCAGGATCAGGGCTGTCGGGGCAGGCTCTGGATCCCAACCCTCCCCCCAGTAACAGTCCTGAACAGTAGGACATACTCCCATGTCAGATTGTATGTGAGCAGCCCATCCCAAAGAAAAACGCGTACTAGTAAATAACCATCTGGTTTGCATACTGACATCTGGGGTAGGCTAAATTTCATTTCTGCCTGTCCAGGAAATTAAGAAGGAAACAGCAGCCAGCCGAAGGATACAGATTACAAGTAGGTTGTATAAATTTATGTATTGTAGCTATATGTACCTTTCCTTTAGGAAGTGGTGGTAACTTCTAAGCCACTTCTCGGCAATAGAAGGGGTTGTAGACATAATGGTTTTGTTTGTGGGTAAGTGACAGGGTTTTTTACTGGCTAAAGTGTTTAGATTTGGTACGGCTTTCAAGTAGACGCTGTGAGACAAGCTCCTCTTTATGTAACCGAGAGGGAGTTGTGGGAGTTGTTTTTACTGTATCTGGTGCTTTATGTCTGGGGTGTTTGGTTTGGTGCTGTTACTGGCAGTGACATACTGAAGGTCTCTTGGCACCTGAGGGCCAAGACTACATTTGCATTGCCCCTCTACCTTACTGTATGCACAGGGCAGGAGGTGTCCTGGCACCACCTATAGGTGGGGGGGGGGGCCTAGCCTTTCAGGATGCCTGGGGGGATGATGAGGGTCATCTCAGCACCTTCTGTACCTGCTGGCTGTGGGTGGGCTGGGGTCTCCTGTCTGCTGCTCTTGGAAGATGGGGATTTGTTGCAGCCCCCAGCCTTGTTCTCCCTGACTACTTTATGGTTGGAGGCAGCTTTGCAGTCTCAGCTCCTGCAGCAGCAGTCTTGTAGGGCAGCCCCCTCCTGTTCCCAGGCAGCAGGTTCAAGGAAATCCACATCAGCCTTTGGTCCACAGCTGTACCTTCCGCTTCATCCCCGGCCACCCAGGGGTGAACAGAGGCCTGCAAATAGTGTAGTGGCTAGCACCTCTGCTTAACATGCAGAAGGTCCTGGGTTCAATTCCCAGGGGGTTGGACTCGATGATCTCTTGAGGTCCCTTCCAGCCCTATGATTTGATTGAGAGACCACCTGGCCCCCAGGCTCTGAATTGGCCCCTTCAGCCCTAGGATGGCCAAGACTGAAGCAGCAGGATGGGTGAATTGCAAGGCTGGGATACTGGCCTTTAGAGGAGGTTGTGGGTTAAGAGTGAGGCACAGCAGAAGAGCTGCGTGAGAGGCAGGGCTGTAGCTGCCCCCAAAAAAACATTTGGGACACAGGCCCAGGACCCCACCTTTACTGTGCCTCTGTTGTGCACCTCCCTACCAGACCGGCCCTGGGCTCAATCCAGCTTGCTGCCAGCGGCCCCATGCCCAAGCCTTCGCCAGCTCACCAGCCACGCTGCCAGCCCTGGTCCCACGTGCCGTTCGTGGCTCCTGAGCCAGCTCACTGCCAATGCGCCCGAACATTGGGTTCAAGCTCCCGAGGTGGGCCTGAGCCCCGATCCTGAGCCAGCCGTGCCACTAGCCCAGGGCCCCAATGTGGGCCAGCTTGCTGCCCCCAGCACGAGTCCAGGGCCTAAAATCCAGCCCTTGCCCCCAAGACAGCCTGGCTGGGCCACAGTCCACTCTCGCTCCCTTTTCCCTCTCCCACCTCTACCAAGCTCCCCTTTCCCTTCCCCTTGCCCAGTGGGCCCCACAGCCCCTGCTCCTGCGGTGCATCTCCCCACAGCTGGGCCAAAGAGGGAGGGATTTAAATTTCCCTCTTCTCCCACCCAGCGCCATGTGTCTCAGTGATGTGATGCAGGGTGTGAGATCCCTCTCCAGCTGTGCTCTTCCCCCAGGCAGGTGCAGGAGTTCACGCACACGCTGTCTGTGTCTGTGCCTGCTGGGGAGAGATTCGGGGCACTGGCTGGCACATAAAGCATCCCTATCCCAAGTGCCCAATGCCAGTGATGCCCATGCTGAAAGGAACCCAGGATTGGGATAGCAAAACGGGGGAGAAAAGGGGACAATACGCAAAAAATTCCATTGTGAGTCTCCAGACTCCATGTCACGTTCCTGATTTCCATGGCAAACAACCGATGATCTCATGAGGTCCCTTCCAGCCCTATGATTTGAGGTTGAGGTTGTTTCAAGAGTGTCTCCACCTTTAGCTGGCAGTGGCCGGCCATCAACAAGTTCCGGCTTGAAATTAGAGAAGGGTTTCAGTGAAGTTGTGGAACAGGTTTCCAAAGGGAGCAAGTGGGGGGAGGTTCAATGCCAGACTGAGCCTGATGAGTTTGTCGATGACAGGGCCATCCTTGAGGGGGGCCATCACCCCAGGCCCCGCACTTCCCTGGGTCCCATGCTGTCCTGCCATGTTGCATCCCCTCCCTGCTGCCTTCATCACAAAGCTGAAGGCAGTGGGGCAGGGAAGGGGGGTCGGAGCGTGCAGGGCCGGCGTCTGCTCCGGGCTGACTCGCCTCAGCCCCAGATCAGGGAACAGTCATCCCAGGGGCGGAGAGGACTGTCCCAGAGGCTGGATTTCACTCTTACCTCTCCCCTGGGCCAGCTGTTCTGCTCTGGGGGGGCTGGCTGACCCAGAGGTGGGGTGGGAGAGGAGAGACCAGCTCCCGGATCAGCCCACTCCACGCCTGCCTTAGCGGAGGGATGGCGGTGCGGAGCCAGCCTCCGCAGAGGGTGGAGGCCAACTGGCCCCGGGCCCCACATCCCCTTGGGGTTGTCCCTGGTAGAGGGAATGGGACAATGGGACAGCCTACAATCGCACGCAGACAGTCTGCAACTGCTATTGGAAATATTGCCAATGAGCAGTGACGGGACACCGAGGTGGGGAGGGAGGGCGCTAAGTTTCTACAGCTAATTCTTTCCAGCTGTCTGGCTGAGCAGTCTTGCTGTAAATACTCAAGGTCTCATTGATCACCATATTCAGGTCAGGAAGGAATTTTCCCTCAGCCTTTATAGGCAGAGACTTTGGAGGTCATTTTACCTTCCTCTGCAGTATGAGGCATGGGTCGCTTGCAGGTTTAAACTAATGTAAATGGTGGATTCTCTGTAATCTGAAGTCTAACTTACGAATTAACAACTTCACTAACTCAGCCAGAGCTTAGTGGTTTATGACATGAATGAGTCAATGTGGTTCGGTGGTCTGCAATGTGCAGATCAGACAACATTAACTATGATTGTTCCTTCTGGCTTTAAACTCTGTGGCTGTGTCTACACTTAAAAAATGGTAGTTCAAACTAGGCTAGTTTGAATTAATTAGTTCAAACTAATCTGATTTATTCGAACTAACTTCATTTGAACTGGAACGTCCCCACCAGAAACCTTGGTTGTATTAACATGTCCGTGCACAGGACTTGCTAGGTCAGCTTAGGAGGGGGGTACTATGGAAAGTGTGGCAACATGGCACCCAAGAAGGGCCATTCCCCCAGCCGATTCCATAAAAGGAGGAGGTGATGTCAGCCCTGCGCACGTTTTGGCTGGCAAGAGGCTGAACGAGGAAGTCATGGATGGCACTCAGTTTCTGCAGCTTGCCCGAGAGGTGCCCAGCACCTTCTCTACACCGCGCAGTGCTCTCATCGCCTGGAGCACACTCTTCATGGACCCAGACGGTGCAGAGGCAGACCGCAGCACCACCACCATGCTGGCCCTGCCAGCTGCCGTACGCACCATGCTGCCCTCTGTGCCCCGTGGCTTCTGGGCATGGTATCGTGTTGTGATAGCTATAGAAAGGGTCTCTTCACATTGCATCACTGCTTTTTGCACTCAGTCTCCCTATTGAAGGGACAGTTTTACCTTGAGTTCTGGGCCTAAATCTTCAAACCTGACCAGTGATTTTGAGTGCCTCAGTCTGAGACAGCCACAAACAGGCCTGATTGTCAGAGAGTGGGTACTCAGCACTTTCTAAGTCAAGTCCCGTTACGGTACATTTGGTTACCCTGCCAGAGTCACACAGCATCTCAGAAAATTTGCTTTAATTATATAAAGAGTTAAAAATCACACGTCTTATGGAATTGATTGGCTCAGACTCATGTTGGGAAAGGAGATACCAAGTCCGAACTAAGATTTTAGGTGTGGATGTAGCCTTGGCAATGAAAAGGATGTAACCCACCCTGGCAGAGGATGGGCAAGGACCCTTCTGAGCACTGACCTCCCAAGACCCTCCTGCCTCCAAAGGTCTGTCTCCGAGAGTCCTCACCTGTGTCCAGCCAGCTCCCATCGCCTGTCTCATCCTGTGCTAATGGCTGCGTGCATATGGGTGCGAGTGCCCCTCCCTTCTTCATCCCTTCCCCCCAGGCTATTCCAATAAATCCTGCACCCAAACCCCTTGTTGTGTACTTTCCTCTGTGGCCTGACAATTCCCCCAGTGCAGCACTTAGGTATACGGTCCATGAGGCAGGCTGGACATTGCTCTTTGGGTAGGTGTGTGTAGGGCTGTGTCTGTCTTTAACTGTAGTTGCCATGAGAGACATTGGTGCAGTTACATGGCTGGCTGGAACTGGCACGAATTCCCAGTGTAAACACGGTCTATGAATCCCACGTGATGTGAGAAGTGGGGTGGAAAGGCTGAGTGGGTGTCAATGCCACAAGCTAATGGGCAGGTGATTAAACACAAAGCAGATCTGTTAAGAATGTAACCTCATTTTTTCTCC
>ML683352.1:74155-105083 GCA_007922195.1 Podocnemis expansa | reverse complement strand
TTAAACACAAAGCAGATCTGTTAAGAATGTAACCTCATTTTTTCTCCCCCTCTGCCAGCTCTTGACATAGTTACGCCTTGCAGAGTCATCAGCAGCCTTCTTCAAATCTGAATACGTCTTGCTTTTGAAAAGTGCTAAGAAACCAGTGTCAGCTCCTAACTTGGAAGTGGTGTGGCAGAATGGCAAGCACCAGCCGCAAATCCCCAGGTAAGAGAATTCACTCCATCACCATCCTCATCCTGTGAATATTGTCACATGTACAGGAAGAGCTCTCCAGCTGGTGGAGCTGTGGAAACTTTGACTTACAGGCTCTGGAGATCTGCCCCAGATTCTCAGTGGTTACCCCTTACTCATACTTGCTCACAACTTTCTGAAGTGGGAGATTTTCCCTGCTTGGGTTGGAGCTCAGTGGGGACTGGCCCAGAGGCAGGACCCCACACTCTCCCTTCCCTTTGGGGCTGGCTGCTGCACCCTCGGGGCAGGGCAGGTCAGCCCAGAGGTCAGGCCCACACATCAGCCAGCATTTCCATCCTGGGAGATGGAGGGCCAGTCCAGAGGCCGGGTCCCATACTCCCCCCACCCTGGCTGGCTGCTTTACCACTGGGGGCAGGCTGGGCCAGCTCAAAGGCTGAGCTCTGATCTCCTACCGTGTCCCTGGACCAGCATTTCCACTCTGGGGGGTGGGAAGGGCCAGTCCAAAGGCTGGACTTCATGCCCCCACCCCACTCTGAAGGCAGCAAGGCATGGGCAGGAGGCAGCACAGCAGTGGGGAGACAGTGGCACGGGGTCCAGAGGAATACAGGGACTGAGGCCTGAGCTCCGGAGTATTGTGAATGGTACCGACCCTCCTCGATGGGTGACGCTAATACAGACAAGAGGCAGGACAGCAGAATGCTATTATTGGTTAGGAGGACTGTCATTCCATACGATCTCAGCTATTGATTGGTGGAGGCAGATGAGGGTGCAGGGTGGGTGAGCTAAAGCAGGGGTGGAGGGAGCTGAGTGCAAGAGCCATAGCCAGAAAACGCTGGCTCGTGGGCTAGAAAACCTTCCTTGCTGCGTATGCTGCATCTTAAAGCTCCTCATAGCGCTAGGAGGTGGCCACAAGCAGACCTCTGCTATGAAACTCGTGGGGGGCAGGTGTCCCCCACCCTGGCTCATGGCATCCTTGCCTGAGAGGTGCTGAGATACTACAGAGGAAATCACCAAAGTGGCTCACTACATAGGATATAATTCCTGAAAGGGGAACTCCACCCCAATGAGGAAGTTAGTTAAATAAAAATGAAGAGGGATAGTGCCACAAGTGATATCTCTGCATGGACACTTTTTAACGGCACCGTAATAAAGACTCAGTTTAAATGTATACTCCATATTAATAACATAGAGGAGTAAAGTGTGCCAGCATTGTGAAACAACAAATAAGTAGCTGCAGATAAAAAGGCATCTTTTAGAAAGCGGAAGTTAAATCCTATGGTGGAACATAGGAAGGAGCATAAACTCTGGCATGTGAAGTGTAAAAATAAGAATTTGTAGAATAGCTACCCAAAGACTCAAAAAGGAAAAGGAAAAAGTTGCTTTAAGTACATCAGAAGTACGAAGCCTAAAAAACAAGGCTATGTCCACATGCAAAGGCTTATTTCAAAAAAAGTCACTTTGAAATAAGTCATTTCAAAACAAAAGCCTTATTTTGAAATGACTTATTTCTAAATATTTTTTTTATTTTGAAATAAGGGACACCGTGAAATCGAAATAGCATCCCCTGCGTATGGACATGCTATTTCGATTCAGGAGAGGGGCAGCATGGGAGGTGTGGCAATATGGACCCCTGGCAGGGCCATGCTGCCAACCAATCCCCTGCCTGGCTCTCACCTGGAGATCCAGGCAGGGGAAAGCTGCCCCCAGGGCAGGGACCCCCTGGCTACTGCCCAGGCTCCAGCAGCAGCTGGAGGGTCAGCGGGTGCATGTGCCCACTCTGCCCCCACCTGGGCTCAGGGGGGCTGCCGGCCCCATGCTAGCTGTGGACGCTGGTCTGTCCCCCGCCCAGGCTCAGGGGCCGGCATCCCCCTCCCCAAGCCTGGGCAGGGGGCAGAGCGGCTGCCCGCAGCCCCTACCTACTGGGGCTGCACTCTCCCAGTCCCGGTGGGGGACAGAGTGGGGGGCACAGGGAGACGGGGCTGGGCGCCCTGCTCCCCCAGCTCCTGGCCACCTGGAAGCAGCCAGGGAAGTGCAGGCTCGGGCTCCCCCAGCCGCTTGTGAGCAGCAGCGGGATGGGGGGCTGCCGGTTCCCTAGAGCCTCACAGGCTGGAGGGGCTGGGGAACCAACAGCCACCCCCCATCGCTCACAAGGGGCCAGGGGAGTCCCAGACCACACTTCCCTGGCCACTTCCAGGCGGCCAGGGACGGGGCGCCCTGGTTGCCCTGCTAGGGAGTGGGGCAGCCGGCCAAGGTGGCTGGTGCATCTGCCGCCCCCCCTGCGCCTGGCAAAGGAGAGCAGCCGGTTTCTCCCACTGCTTCCCCTTGCTGGGGGTAGAGGGCAGCAGGCACCCCAGCCTCCTTCACCCCCTGCTTCCCTTTGCTGGGGACAGGTGGGGGAAGTGGGCTGAGGCACCCGATCCCCCCCGCCCCAGGCAAGGGGAAGCAGCAGGGAAGGCATCTGGGGCGCCTGCCCCCCCCCCAGCACTTCTGCTCAGCATCCTGGCCAGGCTGCTGAGGGTGGGTCAAACGTTGTTTCAAAACAACGGTTGTTTTGAAATAACGTGTCCAAACAGCATTATTTCAAAACAACTCATTTCAAAATAACTCAAAACAAAATTGGTTTAAGCTGTTTCAAAATGACAGCTCTTGTTTCGAAATGACAGGCTCCATCATTTCGAAACAGGAAAATGTCATGTGTCAGTCTTTTTTATGTTGTTTCAAAATAAAAGAGACACTGTGGACATACCCCCAGTGGGGCCACTGGATGATTGTGATGCTGAAAGAGCACTCAAGGACAAGAAGGTCCCTGCATAGAAATTAAACAAATTCTTTGAATCATTCTTCATTGCTGAGGATGCGAAGGAGATTCCCAAACCTGAGTCATAATTTTAGGTGACAAATCTGAGGAACTGTCCCAGACTGAGATGTCATTAGAGGAGGTTTTGGAAGAAATTAGCCACCAGGACCAGATGGTCTCACCCAGGAATTCTGAAGGAACTCAGAGGTTGAACTGCAGAATTACTAACTGTGTCATGCAACCTATCACTTATATCAGCTTCTGTACCAGCTGGCTGAAGGAAAGCTAATGTGATGCCAAGTTTTAAAAAGGCTCCAGAGGCGATCCCAGCAGTTACAGGCCAGTAAACCTAATTTCAGTACTGGAAAACTTGGTTGGTTTAAACTAATTAAGACCAGAAATTGAGATGAATACAAGTCATTGAGAAAAGTCAACATGTTTTTTCTAAGGGAAATCATGACTCACCAGTCTACTAGAACTCTTTGAGAGGGCCAACAAGCATGTGAACAAGCCAGATCCAAACTATATAGTGAACTCAGAAAGCCTTTGACACAGTCCCTCACCTAAGGGTCTTAAGCAAAGTAGATTTTCATGGGTTAAGAGGGAAGGGCCTCTCCTGCATCAGTAACTTGTTTAAAGATAAATTCCAGAGAGGTAGCAATGTTAATCTAATTCAGCAAAACTAATAAGGAGTTCTGTGGCACTCGGAAAGACTAACAAATTTATTTATCACATGAGCTTTCACGAGAGAAATCCCACTTCGTTAGATGATTGAAAATGGAAATCTTACAATAAAGGAGGCAAAAATAAAGAGATTGAAAGGTGCAGACCAGATTATTTCAGGAAACAGAACAAGCATTTAGCTTCAAGCAGTGTGAAACAAAATATAAGAAGGTTGGGGGATTGAGAGAGGTGAAAATCACTGTTTGTAGTGAGTCAGGTTAATGGTATCTAAATTGAATATAAATTTCTAACTCTCTAGTTTCTCTTTGCAGATTTGATTTAGAATTCACCTGCTTAAGTACTGCAAAGGAAATGTCTTTCAGAGGGTGAGCAGGAAGATTGAAGCGTTATCCTATCGGTCTTTGAATGTTGCCAGTTCTGAGGTCAGATTTGTGTGCATTTATTCTTTTGTGCAGAGACAGTTCAGTTTGCCCAGTATAAGCAGATGGGTTTTAGTTTTAGTTTCTGGTGAGCATTTGTTTAAAGTGTGGGGGGGTGGCTGTCTGCGAGAGAAGAGAGGCTTGCCAGTGAGGGATCATCTTGAAGTACAACCTGTAGATCCTTGAGGATGTGCTGCAGAGGTTTGAGCAAGGCTAGATTAATGCAGGAGTTATAGAGACTGAAGCCCCAGGCCCTGTCTTAAAGGGGGGCCCTGGGTTCCAGCCCTAAGGTATCTGCCCATCTCCAGCAGAGCTTGGGTGGGGGACACTGGAAGGGCCCCTAAACTGTTGGTGCTGGGCGGGATGTGGGGCCCTGGAGCCAGCGGCCAGGCTCTGTACTCCCAACCTGCCCCTGGGCTGGCTGGTCCGCCCCCGGGGCAGGATGGGATGGCACATGTTCGCTCCTTTCTGTGAGCAGGGCTGGCTGGTGAGCAGTGCAGTCTCCCTCCAGCGCAGCCTTCCAGGACCCATGGCCCTATGGGGGCTGAATTCCTTGTGGCACCGCGTGCCAGTCAGCCACAACCCGAGACAGGGTCTAACCAGCAGGAGAGGGGCCAGGGCAGCAGGATCACAGACAGCAGCCTCTGTATTCAGGGCTCCCTGCTCCAGCGATGGCCCACCTGCAGTCCACCATGGTGGATTATGGGGCCCCCGGTGGAGTGGCCCCATGGTGGTGGGTAGCCCACGGCACTGAGGCTGGGTAATTGAGGCCTGGCTTGGTGCTGTAGGTGATGACCTGTGGCATTTTGTTGTTTTTCTTCTTGGTGTTGTCCTGTCAGCATCACAGGATCTAACAAAACCAGCTACTCCATCAAAGGCTCATTCACCTGCTCATCCACTAATGTGATTTATGCCATCATGTGCCGGCAATGTCCCTTTGCCTTATACATTGGACAAACAGAACAGTCTTTGCACAACAGAATAAATGGAGACAAGTCTGACAAAAACCAAGAGGGGAACACTTCAGTATTCCTGCTCAGTCCAGGGAAGATATAACAGGGCTGTACTTCAGCAAGATAATCACAAATCAGAGCTTGAAGGGGTATGTCTACACTAGAGCCTGAAGTCAGCTTAAACTCCCTTAAGTCAAGCTAAGGAACTCCAGGTCCAAACTGGGCTTGTGTTAAGTTGACTTACGCACTTGCTTAAGTTGACTTAATAACATCTGCTCCTAAGGTTGACTGGAGCCTTAGTTAACTTAATGACAGCTGATCCTAAGGTCGACTTAAACGGCAAGTGGCCCAGGGCTGGATTGGGCTCTGAGCCGATGCCGGCAGCAGCAGGAGCCGGCTCAGAGGCCCTTGCCATTTGTGGCAAAAATGTGTGGGGCCGGGTCAGTCTCGGAGCAGCTGCTGGTGGCTCCAAGCCCCTTGCCACTTGCCACAAAGGCAGGGGCCGGACCTGGCTCCCAGTCACTTGCTGGCAGTGGCAGAAGCTGGCTCTGAACCGCTTGCCACTTGCTGCAAGTGGCTTGGGGGCCTGATTTGGCTCCAATCTGCCTGCTGGCAGCAGCAGAAGCCGAATTGGGCCCTGAGGGCTGGATTGGGCCCATGGAGCCAGATTGGGTCCCAGGGTGGGGGCAAGGCCTAGTCCAGGGCCCGGGGAGTGTAGACGTTCCCTAAAGTCAACCTGACAAGCTCAACTTCTTCCCTTTGACTGCTGAAGCTGGTGCGGCCTGTGGTTTGAGTCTTACCAAACCTGTTCTGAGTTCCTTCCCTGCTCCTTTTCCTCTGCCCCCCTCAGGCCCAGCTTTTCCCTTGTGTTTGCATTATTATCAAACCTTTTCTGAATCTCCTTCCCCAGCCCCACCCCCTGCCAATGATCCTACCCACATCTCTGACTCCCTACTCTGTACTCCTGTGTGCCAAACTGTGATTCTGCCTTTTCTCTTTGTTCCTGCTTCCTTTCCTGTGCCTCTTCTGTTCTGCCCCACTTGCCTATCCTGTATGCTGCCTCTGCATCCTTACTCTCCCCTTTATCCCATGAGCCCCCAACAACATGCACAGGAAGTCTCCCCAGCCTCACTTACACTATGAGTTGTCCCCTCCAGCATCAACAGGCACCCCAGGCATTGGGCTGTAGGGGGTTGCTGGGAGAGGCAGTGTTTTGGGGAGCCCAGTGCTGCGAAGGTGCCTGGGGTCAGCCAGTAGCAGTGCTGGGGGCAGAACAAGCATGTGAGGTGGGGAAGGGGAGAGGGGGCTGGTGCAGCATCGCAGAAGCCCAAACATGAGCCAGGGAAGCGCCAGGGCAGGAAGAAATGTGTGTGTGTGGGGGGGGGTCATTCAGCTCCCAAGAGAGGGAGGTTTTCTACATTCTGCTGGGATGTGGAGCTTCTCCTCCAGCTCCCCTCCTCTCATGTGGGTGTCTGCAGCCCTCCTTCCTCCTGCCCAAACTTCTGTGTCTCTCCCAAGCTTCCTGGGGGGGGGGGCTGTTTCAAGTACTCCCCAGTGCTTGGGTCTGTAAGTCCAGTCACTGCCCCAGTCTGTCAGGGAGGCAGGAACAGGCTGAGGCAGTGAGTCGTCCTACGATGGCCCCATCCCACAGTGACCAGCTCTTGCCTTTGGAGGTAACCTTGGCTGCAGCTCGTGCTGGGATGGGAATGGGGAGGGTAGGTAGGAGAAGAGGAAAAAGTCAGCCAGAGACCCATGCAGCTGCTGCAGTGAGAGGTATGGGGTATTGCTAGAGGTGGCCTGGGAGAGGGTAGGGCAGGGGGCAGGGAGTGAGGAATGGCCAGGGGTGGTGTTGGGTCTGGGGTGGAGCATGGGCAGGGCCTGGGACAAAAGAGGTGGGACGGGGAGCTTGGCTTCCCCAGAGGAAACTTCACCAACTGCCTGTGTCCTGCCGTGACTCACTGTCTCGGTGACGTGCTGCAGGGCTGGACAGCTCCTGTGGGCCCCAGCTGAGCTCCTCCCACGCATGTGCTCCACAGCTCAGGGCAGTCAGGCTGCTTGCACCCGTGCCTGCCAGAGAGTGTGATTCAAGGCGCTGGCTGGCACATTTGGGGCCTGTGCCCTCTGTGCCCGTTTCTAGCAATGCCATTGTGCAAAACTACTCAATCTAGATAAGTCCAAAGCAGATGTTGAAGAGTTACAAAGGGGTCTCACAGAACTGGGTGACTGGGCAACCAAATGTCAGGTGAAATTCAGTGGTGATAAATGCAAAGTCATGCACATTGGAAAACAAAATCCCAGCTATCCATATCAAATGTTGGGGGCTAAATTCGTAACAGGCTCAAAAAAGAGCAAAATAAGCTCATGGAGGATGGGTCAATTAGTGGCTATTAGCTCAGATGGGAAAGGATGGAAAACAATGCTCTGAAGTGTCACTAGCCCATTTACCAAAAGCTGGGAATGGGTGATAAGGATGGCTCCTATTGCCTCTGTAGTACCTGGCATTGGTGACTGTTGGAAGAGAGGATACTGGGCTAGATGGACCATTGGTCTGATCCAGCGTGGCTGTTCTCATGAATACCTGTGGCCAGGTCTCAGTGTCTGTATGGCACAAAGAAGAGTTTCCGCCTCTTAGCTGTACAGTAAAGCAAGTAACAGCAATGGATTTATACACATAAATGGATCAGACCATCTGTACTGAACCTAAGTCATTTAGGGATCCTTGTAACTTAAGCCCAGCTCTAGCTTGATTGTGCTGATAAAAATGCCTCTTTACTGTGAAAAGGTGCCAAGGTGGTAGATATAATCACAACCCCTACCAAGAAGATGAGGAAGTCCGGCAAATATCGAGCATTTGACTCGCAGGAGCAAGAGACCCTGAAATCCTGTAAGTATGAGAAACTTACAGTCCCTGCTGGCACTGGGGAGCTGTGCCTGAAATGCCAAGGGCTTTGAGGAGAGGGCAGACGTGGACCCAGACATGGCTGTGGTTGAAGGTACAGAAGCTGCTCTCCCTCCCCAGGGCTAGCGTGCCAGGCTGTGCAGACCATACTCATGCAGCAGGGTGAATCGCAGCTGCTCTATAACAGTGGTCCCCATCCTTATCTCTGCCGTGGCACACCTTAATACTGTTAATTATTTTCAACACCACTGAGTCTTTAAATAAGCTCATGAATATTCATAAGCCAGTCCAGACCCCTGATTACTTTTTCAAAAACTTGTGTGGCACACCTGCTCAGGCATGAGGGCACACCTGTGTGCTGTGGCACAGTGGTTGGGAAACATTGCTCTATACCATCAAAGGTGCAATGCTTCCTGGGTCGCCCAGGACTGTGAGGCACCTTGATGACACCCGCTTCCAGGGTGAGGGAGTCTTGTGCCGGCTGGGCATTAGCGCGGGAATGCAACCAGCCTGTCAGCCACTCAGACACTCTCCCCTGGGTCCTGAGTTATACCAGAGAACTCTTTCTTGGTTGTCTGGCTGGCAAGTCTTGCCCGCATGCTCAGGCTTTAGTGATGCCATATTGGGGTCAGGAAGGGATTTACCACCAGGCAAAGGGCTGGGGGTTTTGCCTTCCTCTGTAGCATGGGGCACAGATCATTTACTGGTGCCTTCTCTGTACCTTGAAGTTCTTAAATCATGATTTGATGACTTTAATAACTCAATCCTAGGTTGTAGGTTTACTGTGGGCTTGGTAGAGGGGTTGAGGTTCTGTGGCCTGTGTTGTGCAGCTGATCATATTGGTCCCTTCTGACTTAAGGTCTGAGTCTCTTGGCTTCACCAGGCCTGCTCTTGTCCTGCAGACTGACATTATGCACATGCCTGCCCTGAGTACCTACAAAATGTCCCACTCTGGTATCCAGTCCCTAGTCACTTGCTACCCATAGAAATTTCAGGTCCTCTGTTCCCAGAGGAAATGTGTATCCCAGTTTTGCCTCAGCCCACCACTCCTATTCCACACACAGCACTTGGACTCAGTCACAGGAAACAAAAGGGCACTAGCTTAAGAGACTAAAGATTCAACTGGAAAGAAGAGTGAATGATGGAAACAAATGGTGACACAAAACAAAGTCACAGAGACACAAACTAGGGCCTGTAGTCAGTCATTAGCAGTTTGTGTTTGTTCTTTGTGTGCTACACTGGCTCTGTCCAGATAGCCAACTCTGCAAACCTTGCTTGAATGGCACCACAAGATGATAGGTCAGCTTCTGTAATGAAAGCACCCAGGCAGGTTAGTTGTTGGTGAAATACAGTACTCGTATTTTATCCTCACTTTCACATGTATGCTCGTAACAATGAACCTGCTCAGTGAAGGGCAGGACTTTCCACTCCCTCTTGGCCAAACAAAGACACACCCTTTGAGACTCCTCTCCTATACATTGATACAAAATTTATATATCGGATGTAATTAGTTACCACTCTTTACCTAGCCTGAACCTGTCAACTGGATCAAAACATCTGTCTCCATAACCTTGTCTTCCTGTCCTTATCTTTAAGAGGGGTCAATGTGTCCTTTTCTCATCTTCAGGGAATGTGTTTACACTGTATGCTTGGATAGGAGTGCTGAATCATAGAATCACAGAAAATCATAGAAATTGGAAGGGACCATGAGAGGTCATCAAGTCTAGTCCCCTCCATTCACAGCAGGACCAAACACCCTCTTAAACCTTCTCTGACAGGTTCTGGTCTAACGTGCTCTTAAACACGTCCAGTGGTGGAGTCTCCACAACCTGCCTAAGCAACTTATTCTAGTGGTTAATCACCCTGACAGAAACTTTCCTAATGTCCAACCTAAACCTCCCCAGCTGTAATTAAGCCCATTGCTTCTTGTCCTCTCGTTAGTGGTTAAGGAGAACAATTTTTCTCCCTCCTCATGAACTCTACCATTTCATGATCACTGTCACCTAAGTCACCTTTCACTTTCACATTCTCAACCAGTTCCTCAGTTTGTCAAAATCAAATTGAGAACAGCCTCTGGTATTATGCTTCTGGAATGTGTTTATGTGAATACTTAATACCTAGAAGTGCTTGTGTTTGGGCAACACCAGCCTTGTTCTTGCAAGTTTAAGTAGTGAATAGTGACCCTGCAAGCAGGTATCTGCTTTGTAAAAAGGCAGGGCCTAACTTTTGCTAATTCTGATTTACATTAGCAGGGCTTGACTTGAGTTCAGGCGTTAGACCTCGTACTAAGCCCCTTTATACCAGACCTCAAGTCCCAGGATTTCTCCACAACAGGGACTATGCTACTAATAATTACCTTCCCAGCTAACAAAAGAGATTTTCACCCCAAAGTTTACGTATTTAGCAGCACTTGCTAGTCCCATGTAACCAAGACCAAGACTTCTATGACCCAGCCCCACTTTTCCTGTCATCTACTGAGGCAGTCTTTTTATTTATTGAGCGGGAACATCCCCTCACTGTCATATTGTTCCATTTCACTTCCAAGTGGTTTCAAGATTCTAGTTTGTCTTTGATTTTCCTTTGACTTTTGGGGGAGAAGATAGACAAATTAAGTCGTGTATTGTATAATTAGCTGGCCCAGGAAGAGTGACAACTCCCTGCCACGTGAATGGGCCATCACTGAATATTTGATTCCCTAGAGATTCACTTTCACTCCCAAGACCTTAAGGGCACAAATTTTCAATACAGAGACGTTATTCATTAATTATTACCCAAACACATCTTTTCAGTCTGATTAAGACTCTTGACAAGTTACAAATCTCCAGTAGAGATCTTACATTTTACTCTTTGTTAATAAATACCATTTTTACATGTAGTGAGTTTTCAGGTCTGGGAAAGGAGTTGCTTTTAAAGAATAGTGAATCCTTTGCCATTTAGCCACAGAGGACCTCTGTGTCACAGAGGGTCAATGTGGAGCCCCACTCCTTGGCCCCACAACAGGAGACCACAAATGGCACGAAATGTTATGTTCAAGTCCACTAAACCAGAGGAATACCATTCTGGTTCCCAAATTGTAGTTATGGGATATCCCTGCTCCAGAAGCTGTTTTCCTTGGAGGTCTCCCCTCCTTGCAGTGAGGTTTTCCTGGGAGGTTTCCCCCTCATGCCCAGAGTTGGCACAGTGCTGTTAGCTGGTGAGATCAGCAGGTCCTAACATGTAACTTTTCCCTCCTTCCAGATGAAGGTATGGAATCCGAGGTCAGGAGAATTCTGAACAGTGTGGCCGAGAAACTGAGCAAGCCTGAGCACCAGGATAATGTGCCAAATGAAATTAAATATCTCATGTGAGTCTGCAGCCCAATTTCCTCCTTAAAGCCAAAGTGATTTAAACGCACAGCATAGTCTCACCTAGGGCCCTACTTCATAGGCGTACCTTGACTGCCGTGCTTGGAGGAGCAGTGCACACATCTGCTCGTATGTGCCCAGGTTGAGTGGCTCACCCCATGCCTGGCATGGTACCTCAGCTGCTGGCACTGGAGGGGTTTGGGTGGTTTCCTAGGGGACCCCTCAAGACACCCCCAGCTGTGAGCTGCTTCTCTGACCTGCTGTACCAGGGTGAGCCCCAACTCGATGATCTGATGAGGTCCCTTCCAGCCCTATGATTTGATTTGATTTGATTTTGATTTGATTTGAAGATTCCCCACAGCACAGGCTCAGGCTTGCCATAGGGCTCCTGCGCTGACCCCGACCACCTGAGCAAGTGAGTAGTTTGGGTGTGGGGTGTTGGTGATTGAATGGGGTATCATGCTCTGGGACAACTGGGCCTGTCTGGAGTGCCTCTGCCAAGCCCCTGGTGCTCAGAGAAATCAGGGGGGTAGTGGCACATGGCCCCTTGTGCCCCCCTATCACCTCTCTTTGGGGACGCAGTGTTTTCCCTGCTCCTCCCAAACTACACAAATGCTCTATGGGCAGACCCACATCACAATGTGCAGTCCAGCTGTAAACTCCTCCTGCATTTGAAGGGTTGGGGGCAGATCTGACTCTTGATAGCACGGTAGGAATTGATGGACCAGCTCATGCCATGGTCCCCCAGCCCATGGACCAGTCTCAGACATCGGCAGCACCAGCTGACCCTGAGGAATAGGTAAGAGCCCTGCAGTTATGCGATATCAGGGACAGGTCATTCCTCCAGCCATGGACAGTCACTGGAGAAGAGAACAGCAGGGCATCTATCTTCTCAGCGCAGATCTCTGCCCAGGGCTCCAAGGGGAAACCGCAGCCAGGGCACGTCCCTAATAGCACAGGCGCTATAGAATTGTGCTGCTCAGAAATTGAGGAGGGGCAAAGAGCTGGTATGATGGTACAGGGTCTCATTGCAAGCTGCTGTGACCTTACATGGCTCTCTGGGAGGACTTCCAGTTTGGTACCAGGCTCCACCGCCTTTCCCAGCCAGGGTGAACCCTGCCTGCTGAATGGGTTGATGTGGGGAGAACAAGGCCATGGGATCTGTCTGCACTGCACCATAAAGCTGATTCACACCTAGAGACTTTTGATTTCCAAGCCTGTGTTTGTGTGTCCACTTGGCATTGTAAACCGTCTGATGATGGCTGGACCCAGAATGCACCACTACTATGCAGACCAGAGTCAGACTGTGAAGTGGTGCCACACCGCCCAACCCAATGGGGAGAGGCATGGTTTCCGCAGCTCGGCAGCGCTGTCAGTAGGCTCCTGGTGTCCAGGAATCTGGGAAGTTGGGAAAACTCCCTGTTCCCAGGCCTGTTGGCCTGCTGACCCCTCTCTGAGCCTTGTCCTAGGCAGCTCCCTAGCAGTCTAATGGCAGGAGTTCCTGTCTCCATCCTGCTCACCCCACCGTTAGTCACCCTCACCTTCGGCCACCCACCATTTTAAGGCTCCCAGCTGCACTTAGTCTGCCAGGTTGCAGTAGTTGGCAATGTCTGCATTAGCCCTCTAATTACTGGGCTAATGTGAGGGTGTAGGAGAAAGTAAAAGGTTAAATTAAAAAAGGGTGAGCAGAAATGATCAGAACTGTGGCTTAAGGCCTGGAGAAAAAGATCAGAACAGTAGACCTGAGTTGGATAAATGATCAAGTTGACAGGAGTAGTCTGACATCACAGAAATTGGCAAGAAGAAAGCTGCAGCTAAAGTAGGAGTGGAAAAGTACCTGAAAGGTGGGAGGTGTTGAGTTGGCCTAGCACCAAGTAGATAAAGGTAATGTTTCAGTCAAAGCTGCAGGTGATGTTTTGGCCAAACCTAAAGGTGATGCTTTGGCCAAACCTAAAAGTGATGCTTTGGCCAAATTTGACACCTTGATGGATGGAGATGTACAATGACGCAGAGACCTATCAAATTAATAGATGGCATCAAAAAAGGGGTATGTGGACCAATTGGGTATAGGAATAGGAGCCCTGAAGCCCAGATTTTGTGCAGCTGAAGGAGGTTACAGAAATTCCTGCTGTCAGTTGAGCTCTTCCATTGCATTGAGAGCACAAACGCTGCCAACGGATCTGCTGACAAAGGTCTTTTGCCAGTGTACTACATTGCAATGAAGCCTAGCTTGGCACCCTCATTTCTACAAGAATCCATGGCTATGTTGGTTTCTTCGATCATGGTGCTCCAGTTTATTCCTTGAATGCAGGGTATGCCTAGTCTCTAAATCACTGAGCTAACTGAGTTCCCACTAGAGATCTGAGCCAAAGGTAGCCCAAAGCTTTAACCAAAGGAACAGCTTGGCTTAGGATCACCAGGTTAACTCCTGTTAGAGATCTAAGCCAGGCTCGAGTCCCCAGTCAGAGATCTGAGCTAGGGTAATCCTGAGGGAACACAGAGAGAGAGAGAGAGACTCATGGACGCAGACAAACAGACATCTGTGTCTGATACATAACAACATTAATAAGAACACCTTCTGCCAGTATACCACAGGATGTACATACACCCATGACACAAACCTTCTTCTGGGGGCATGTCCCAGGGTTTCTCACACCCTCACCAGCTGTAGTCACTCTAGGCCTCGGTTCATGGTGTATGGTTGTAAAACTTGTCTGTTCAAGCAGCTACACCTTAATGACAGCAGAGCCTGATCCAGTGTTCAGTGACATTACCTGGGGAGGGAGAAGTGAGGGACCTTTCCAGTGACTGCAGTGGGTTGGTATTTATGAGACAGGGAGCTGCCTGGCCCTTCCCAAATGCATGAACCTGTTTAACCATCCCTCCCTCTCCACTCTTCCTCAGGGATCGCTGCCAGACCTTGAAGGAGAAGACTTCTTTGGACCCCATTTATATCGGCCTCGTTGGCCGCACTGGGGCTGGGAAGAGCACGCTGTTGAATGCCCTCATTGATCGGCAGTTCTTCCTGCCAGTGTCCGGGAGTGAAACCTGCACCTCATGTGTGGTGGAAGTCAACAGCAACCGGGACAAAAACTACGAGGCAAAAATTTACCTTCTCTCACTCGAGGCAAGTTTGATTCCTCTCATGGCCATGAGGAAAGGACAGACAGGTTCTTCAGGACACTATCCTGGCTGGTTTGTGTGTAGCCATGGCCCCTTCACATGATAGTTCTCTCTTACACAGAGGGCAACTGGCTGGCTGTCCCAGGTGCCCCTTGCTGGCAGCTTCTTGCATTAAATTAAGGCTTAGTCCTGCCTGATGATGAGCTCCAGCAGGGAAGGAATGTGCTCTGAGGACAGTGTTGAATCTGGTTTTCTGGTGCTTAGGAGGCCCGAAGTTGACAGATGGAAATAAAGGCCCTTCCCTCCCTGCTTTACTTGTAGTTGGCTAGAGAGTCCCACTGCTGGAACCACAGCTGGCTCATATGCCATAGAAACAGTTGGTTACTTACCAATAACCACCCTTCTTCGAGATGGGCTGCTCACATACATTCAGTTCCAGATGTTTACGTGCTGCAGTGCACGGTAGCGTCAGAAAGTCTTTTGTGTTAGCCTGTCAGGTCAGGGCACACGACCAACACCCCCTCATGCCGTGACCACGACTATATAGGTGGCCATGAGCCTGACCTTCCCAGTCCCATATACCTTTGCCAACTCCGTAGTGGGGATGGTGGGAGGAACCTGAATATATGTGAGCAGCCCATCTTGAAGAAGAACGGTTACTGCTAAGCAGGCATGGCCAAACTGTGGCTTGGGAGCTGCATGTGGCTCTTGAATGAAAAAGTGTGGCTCGTGGAAGAGTCAGCAAATCAGTTTAGTAGGTATAAGTATATAGCTATATGCCTCAGTGCGGCTCTTGAAGGTTTAATAATCAACTTGTGTGGCTCTTGAGTTCCATAAGTTTGGCCCTACCCGGCTGGTAAGTAACCAAAAGTTCTCCTTCGAGTGCTGCTCACATCATTCACTTACAGATGACTGCTTGCTGTACCTGAGGATGGTGGGAGGAGTTACAGTCTACCCACACTGAGTACAGCTCTGCCCAAAGTGGCATCTTCTCTGGCCTGTTGGGCAATGGTGTAGTGCATTGTGAAGGTATGAATCAACAACCATGTAGCAGACCTGCAGATTTCTTGGATCAGGACCTTGACGAGGAAGGACATAGAGGACACCTGGACCCTAGTAAAGTGGGCTCTCACAGTTTCTGGGAGTGGCGTGTTTGACCTTCTGTAGCAGTCTTTGATACAGTTTACAATCCATTTGGAGATACATTGAGTGGATACTTGGGAACCACTCATGCATTTGGCGACCACCACAAACAGTTGGAAGGTCTTGTGGAGGGGTTGAGTGTGCTTGATATAAATCAAGAGCGCTCTCCTTACGTCTAAGGTGTGCCACTGCCTCTGGTTTTCCGTGACCTGTGGGTCGGGATAGAAAACCGGTAGGCAGATTTCTTGGTTCATGTGGAAGGGGGCGGCCACTTTAGGAAGAACGGGAAGGTGGTGACGAAGGACCACCTTGTCTGGAAGAAGGTAGTATAAAGGGGGTTCAGAGGAGAGAGCTCTTAACTCTGAGACCCTTCTAGCTGAGGTGATTGCAACTAGAAAGGTCACCTTTCATGACAGCACTAGTAAGGTGGCTAACTCCAAGGGTTCGTACGACAGCTTTGTTAATGCCCAGAGTACAACATTCAGGTTCCACTGCAGGGTGGGCCTATGGGGTTGGGGAAAAAACTTTTCCACCCCTTTCATGAACCTGGTAGATATGGGGTGAGAAAAAATCGGTGCCCCATCTACTGAAATTGCCGCCAAGTGGACTCTAAGAGAGGATAGGGACAGGCCCTTCTCCCTAATGTCTGGAAGATAACCCAGGACTGTGTGTAGATTGGTGCTGTGGCAGGGTTTAAGTTTTTGTCACAAGCCCAAGTGGAGAACCACTTCCATTTGGCCTTGTATGTGGACCTGGTGGAGGGTTTTCTGCTAACCAGGACCTTCCTAGCCCTCTTGGAGCAGCACCTCTCTGGCTTGCTGAGCCAGAGAGCATCCAGGCCGTCAGGTGCAGTAGGCCTGGGTTCGAGTGCCGAAGGCGGCCTGAATCCTGTGTCAGGAGGTCTGCCTACTGAGGGAGGTAGAACGGGGTTCTTATGGACAGGTCCTGCAGGAGTGGGAACCAATGTTGTCTGGGCCAGTCTGGAGCTATGAGGATGATTTGTGCTCTGTTTGCAAGGACCTTCAGTAGCACTCTGTGAACTAGGCGAGTTGGCAGGAAGGCATACATCAGGGCCCCCAACAAGTTGAGGAGGAAGGCATCGCTGAGAGAGCCCTCCTTCCGACCCCGAAGGGAACAGAATTGGAAGCATTTGTGGTTCTGTTTCGTGGCGAAGAGATCCACCAGGGGAGGTCCCAATCTGTCTATCAACAGAGAGAACACCTCGTTGTGGAGGGACCACTCGTGATTCACTAGGGTTTTCCTGCTGAATGAGCCTGCTAAGCCATTGTCCACTCCCAGTAGATGGGCGGAAATTGGCATAAATTGGTGATCTATTGCCAGCTGCCAAAACTTGCATGCTTCCTCGCATAGGGCAGGAGAGCATACACCCCCTGCCAGTTGGTATAAAATGTGGCTGCTGTATTGTCTGTTAGGACCTGGACTGCTCTTCCTTGAATTTTGTCAAGGAAGGTCATGCAGGCCAGTCTGATGGCCTGTAGTTTGTCCCAGGGGTCCCAGAGACCTTGTGTGGAGAGGACCCTGGACAGATTGCCTCCCCAGCTTGACGCTGACACGTCCATTATCAAGGACACTGAGGGATTGGGTTCCCTGAACGGAGTACCCCCCACCGCGAAGCGAAGGTCCCTCCAAATTTGCAGGGACTCCAGGGCATGCTGGGGAACCAAGAGTACCTTGTTTAAGCTGTCTCTCCATGGCTGGAACATTTTGGAAAACCAGAGCTGGAATGGCCTCTTCCTCAGGCATGCCATCCGGATCACTGAAGTGGCAGCTGCCATGTGGCCCAGGAGCTGCATGCACCAGCGAGCTGTGGTTAGCCTTGGCACTTGCAGTTCTGCAATGATGGTGCAGATGGACTGAAATCTTGACAGGGGCAAAGACGCCGTTCCTCGGTGGGCATTTAGTCTCACCCCTATGAACTCTATGTCCTGAGCGGGGTGGAACTTTGACTTCTCTTTATTTATGCAGAGACCGAGGAATCTGCAAAGCTTTACCATTAGATTGACGTGGTGCTGTACCCTGCAGGTTGAGTTCCCCACTATGAGCCAATCGTCTAGGTTGGGGTAGATTTTGATGCCCCTTCTGCATAGGAATACTGTGACTGGTGCCACACACTTTGTGTACACCCTTGGAGCTAGCGATAGCCCGAAGGGGAGGGCAGTGTATTGGTAGTGGTTCTGCACCATCACAAACCTGAGGAAATGTCTGTGGTGGGGATGGAAATAAGCATCCTTTAGGTCAAGGGCTGTGAACCAATCTTCCGGGGATAAGGAGGGAACGATCTGAGCCAGGGAAGCCACGCAGAACTTCATTTTCTTTATGTACTTGTTTAGTCATCTGAGATCTAGAATTGAGCACAGGTCCCTGTTGAGTTTCGGGACCAGGAAGTATCAGGAGTAGAAAACTTTGCCCTTTTGCTGTTTTGCCCCGATGGAGAGGAGCTTTAGGCATTCGTCCTGAAGCCAGCCTAACTGTTCTTGGTTTCCCTTTGTCACATGAGGGAGTGGTTTTTTGTCCCGAGGGGTTGCGAGAAACTGGATCTGGTATCCCCATGCCACTGTGTTGAGGACCCACTGGTCTGATGTAATGAGGGTCCACTGGGGGCCGAATTGGCACAGACAATGGGGGAAGAATAGGGGCCTTGGTGCACTGTTCTGGAAGGGACCATCAAAAACATTGTTTATGGCTCGAAGAGCAGTCAGGCCCCTGTCCACTCCTTCCGGACTGTGAGACGTTGAGCTTTCCCCATTTACCTGGGCAGTTCTTGTCCTTATCCAGGTCCTCAATATGATGCTGTGGAAGCTGGAGGGACCTTGGGAAATGATTCTGTAGCTGAATCTGTTGCTTTAGCTGCTGCAACTGCTGTTGGAGCTGTTAATGTGGTCTCGTCGAGTGCCTGTTGGATTGTGGGATATAGATCCCTAGGGAACAAAGTGTGGCCCTTGAGTCCTTCATGCCGTGCAGCTTTGTATCTGTAGATGGAGCAAAGAGATCTGGGCCTTCAAAGGGGAGGTCTTGGATTATTTGCTACATCTGCGTGTAGAGGCCTCTGCCCTGGAGCCAGGCCGACTGACGCATGACGACTGCGGAGGCCATGATGCAGGCCACCGTATCCACTGCATCCCAGGTTGCTGTCAGAGCATCCCTGGATGCCCTCTCTCCTTCCTCAAGCATAGCGTCAAAATCTCTCATGCGCTCCTGGGGAATGACCATGTGGAAATTCTGTATGGCCTCCCAAAAGTTGAAGATGTAACGGGTCATTAAGGCTGAATGGTTGGAGATATGCAGCTGGAGAGCCATGGAGGAGTATATCTACCTCCTCAGGAGGTCAAGCTTCTTTGCCTCTTTATTTTTGGGTGTGGAGCTCGGCTGAACCTGTCTCTCCCTTTGGTTCACAGCATCAACAACCAGGGACCCTGGCGTGGGGTGGTGGAACAGGAAAGAGAACCAATCAGGAGAGATGTAGTACTTTTGTCCACAGTCTTGGATGCTGGTGGGATCAAGGATGGCGTTTGCCAGCCTTCCTGGACAATGTGATATACCCCCAAATGTAGGGGAATTGCCACCTTTGCTGGAGGGGTTTTATGACAAGCGTCAAGGAGGGAGTCATCCTCCTCTTGGATTACCCCTTATTCCAATTTAAGGCTCACCTCCATATGGCAGAGAAGGTCCTGTTCGACATGGGAGTCCCCTCCATGGTCCATGGACGTGTCTATGAGGTGTTCATCTGGAGATGAGGAGGATTGGGCCTGGGATCTACTATTTTGGGTAGAGTCGGGATCAGGTTCTTCATCGGAGGTCTCTGGGGACTCCAGGGGAGGTGACTGGTCATAGTGAAAAGAGATGCCATCGATTGAAGTGTTCAGCCAATTGAGGGTCCAAGCATTCTGGGATGATCTCGCTAGGAGCATATGCCCAGTGGGGAATGCGGGTGCCTCCCTTCAGGTCCGTGGCCTTGATGACCCCACAGAGCTTAGGCACGGTTTGCCCTTGCACAGCTTCTTTCTCGGGTGCTCCTCCTGGGAGGGAGAGGGATGGTCCTTAGAGGATGATCTAGAGGACATTTTCCCTGAAATCTGCAAGCCTAGTACAGAGGGCTCCTCATAGGATCAACAGGCTGAAACTCCCTGTCCCTCTGTATCCGACTGCGGTAGCGGCTGAGGGCTAGGGAGTGCTGTGCTGGGTCCCAGTGCAGGGGTGAATAATGGTATCAAAGCTGGAGGCCATTTGGGTATCGGTACCAGGCTGTGCGGTACTGGTGACGGTACCGGATTGGATGATGGTGCCAGGAGCGGTACTGAATATGACATCATCGGTACCGTATCTGTTGGTACTGGACCTAGCAGTAGCAGATTTTTCAATGGCTGCACCAGTCTTGATGATGGTAGTGTAATGGGTGGTACTGTGCCCAGCGGTACCAGTGGAGACAGTACCATTTTGGCCTTCTTCAGTCTCTTCTGCACCGGAACTGAGTTGTGGTGCCCCTGGTGGTCAGCCGGGGTTGCCTTCATCGGTACCTGCTAGGGGGCTACCCAATGCCCGCCGAGCTTTGTACTGGAACGGTACTGTAGCGGGTCAAGATTCAGAGCCTGGTACCGGAGATTGGTGGCGGGATTTTTGAGCCTGAGCCAACCAGGAGTCCAGTGGGGCACTTGCGGCTTGGCTGATTTTGGGGATGTTGCACTGCTCCCTGAAATCAGGAGGAGGCGGCGTTCCCTTTCCAGGTAGTTCCACCGCTTGAAGGATCAGCAAATGGGGCATTCTGCTGCAAGGTGGAACTCAGCCAGGCAAGCGAGGCATTTCTTGTGCAGGTCATCTATCGGGAAAGCCTTGCAGCATCCCAAGCATGGCTTGAAACCAGGCATCTTGAAATTTGTGTGGAAGACAGGCACTTGCAATTCGCAAGTTCACACTGATCTGAGCCGACACTGATGGCAGAAAAAGGAACTGGGAGGGTCAGGGTCATGGCCACCTATATAGCTGTGTTCGCGGCGTGAGGGGGTGTTGGCCATGTGCCCTCACCTGACTGGCTAATGCAATAGACTTTCCGAGGCTACCATGTGCTGCAGCATGTAAACACCTGTAACTGAATGATGTGAGCAGTGCTCAAAGGAGAACCAAGAAACTATTTATGCTGCTTCTGCCTTTTGACTCCCCATACCTTCTCCTGTAGGTATGGGGAGTGGGCCAATAGAAATCTTATGAGATTCAATAAGGATAAGTGTAAAATCCTGCATTTGGGACCAAAAAACCCCATGCACTGCTACAGGCTGGGAAACATTCAGCTGAGTAGCAGCAGTGTAGAAAAGGACCTGGGGGTCATGGTGGATGGGAAGCTAGATATGAGTCAGCAGTGTGCTCTTGCTGCCAAAAAGGCCAATGGCATACTGGGCTGCATCAAAAGAAGTGTTACCAGCAGATCAAGGGATGTGATCCTTCCCCTCTATTCTGCACTGGTGAGGCCACATCTAGAATACTGTGTTCAGTTTTGGGCTCCCCACTACAAAAAGGACAGGGACATGCTAGAGAGAGTTCAGAGGAGGACAACCAAAATGATTAAAGGGCTGGAGCACAAGCCCTATGAGGAAAGACTGGAAGCATTAGGCTTATTTAGTCTGCAGAAGAGAAGATTGAGGGGGGATTTGATAGCAACCTTCAGCTACTTGAAGGGATGCTCTAAGGAAGATGAAGCTCGACTGTTCTCGGTAATAACGGAGGACAGAACGAGGAGCAATGGTCTCAAGTTGCGGTTAGGGAGCTCGAGGCTGGATATTAGAAAAAACTTTTTTACCAGGAGTGTGGTGAAGTCTTGGAATGAGCTGCCGAGGGAGGTGGTGAAATCTCCATCTTTGGAGGTGTTTAAGGCCTGGCTGGACAAACCCATGACTGGGATGGTTTAAGTGGGAGTGGTCCTGCCTTTGGCAGGGGGTTGGACTAGATGACCTATGAGGTCCCTTCCAACCCTAGGATTCTATGATCCTGCAGCACGGAGACATTTCTCAGCTCCCCCATAATACCCTCTGCACGGCACTAAAATAACTCTTCAGTTGCTTTGGTTGGACTGCTATTGCAGCAGTACTGCCCATGGCCCCCATAGCTACTGACACCTGCAACTGCTGTCCATACAACCCTAATGAAATCCAGTCCCAGAGCCTGCATTATCCCATCATAAGCACCATGTTCAGCTCCAACCAAGTGCCCAAGTGCCCCAGATAATAATGTCCTGCTTGCCCTGGTCACACTGACAGGAGTGGAAGGAGGAACTGAAGAATCTGGTGGAGCTTGTGAAGAAACCTGAGGAGCAGGATCAAGAGGAGGAAGAGGAGAATGATGTAGGTGAAGCTGTCCAAAAGCTTCGCACACTCTATGGGAGAGATGCTGAAACCAGACCTTATGAATACCTGTCGAAGGTGAAGCTCCAACTAAATACTACTTCCTCAAAATGTATTCTCCTCAAAGCAACACAGGTGAGTGAGTGTCTGTTCATAAATCCTAAATCCAGAAGACCTCTGCAGGTTCTAAAAGAATTAAACAAGTTCATGGAGGATACATCAATCTGTGACTGTTAGCTAAGATGTAAAGGACAAAGCCCATGCTCTGGGTTTCCCTAAACCTCTGACTGCTGGAAACTGCGATGGTATGACAGGGGATGCATCACTAGAGAACTGGCTATTTTCTGTTTGTTTTGTCTGAAGCATCTGGCATTAGCCACTGTCAGAAGACAGGGTGCAGGGCTAGACAGACCATTTGTCTGACCCACTATGGCTTGTAATATATAGGGGAGATGGGTGACAAGGTTGGGGCCAGAGCAGAAAGGGGCTGGAGAGGGAAAGGTATAGAATAGGGTCTCAAACTCAAATCACCATGAGGGCCACATGGAGACTAGTACATTAGCTCAAGGGCTGCACCACTGAAACTTTTTCATACAACGTTACGAAGTATAATAAAAATGAAGAGTAAAATATATATGCTGAGACTAAGTAAGAATTACTTCCATTGTATATGGAGGTATCATCTAATAGACAAAGAGTAAGTAAACACACTTTAAATGTTGCATTTTCAATAATTTGAGAAATTTTAAGTGTCATTACAGGCCACAGTAAATAACTTTAAGGCCCACATGTGGCCTGTGGGCTGCCAGTTTGAGACCCCTGGTACAGAAGGAGTCCAGTCACAGGGAGATGTGGATGAGGAAGCGGGTTCTGGAGCAGCCAGCCTAAGGGAGTACTGCCCAGTCTCAGGCAGTCAAGGTGGTGGGTTGGAGAGAAGTAGGGAGGAGAAGCAAGGATGCCTTGCTCCTTGCCAGCAGCTAAACCAACCCCACATTGTTTTTCTTGTTACATCACATCTATGAAGTGACTGATCAAATGTCAAATGCTTTAATATGTAAGTCTTCAATGCTGAACAATTCAGTAAGTTCTCCATGTGAGTATGAAATAAGCTGCATTCCTGAGGGCAATGGTTCTGAGGCTATTTGCTATGCAACATTTCCTTTTTCAGCAAAAGAGAAGTAGGAGAGGAGAGATTCAAGACTGTAACCAGGAATGGGTGACTGGGCAGCAGGGGATTAATAGTGGGGGATGAAATTTAGTAGCAACACACTCCTGGGGAAGGTTGCTCAGTTACTGTTCATAGAGGACTTCAGGGTCCTATCACCACAGAAGGGCAGAGTTTGATTTAATTATTTTGTTCCAGGCAGAAGAACTCTCCAAAAAACTGAGCCCTTATATCCGGTGTCACAATGTCCAGGATGAGGAGCCAGCACAGGGTGAGGAGAGAGCCAACACACGAATCTGGCCACTAATCAAATACGTGGAAGTGATGATTCCAAAGTCAGATGTGATTCCTGAAGGTGTCGTGTTTGTGGATATTCCTGGGACAGGCGATTACAACAAGGAAAGGGATAAAATGTGGAAAGAGGTGATTTACCAGCTCTGTGGTGTGGGGGAGAAACACAGATCTGTTGTTTGGCTGGAGGGTATTTAAGCATTGATTGAATTGTTACTATGGCATGTAATGAAGGAGAGCAAACTCTCTAGTGAGAGGAACATGCTCTGTAGCCTGGGGACGGCTCTAGTAGAAAGGACAGAAGCAGTATCTGGAGCATATATTGAGGGTGTATACCTGACATTAGCTTACACTGCTTCCCAGTGTGGGTCCATTCCTGGATTCCCGTATCATCCAAGTCCATAGCACCTTTCTGCAGTCACTCTTTACTTGGAGACTGAAGGGTTCCTCTGAAGTGCAGACCCAGAAACGATCATGTGCTCCTGTATCTTCTCTCCACTAAGGCTATCCCACTGAATGTCCACACAGCAATTAAACACCTGCAGTGGGCCCAGGTCAGCTGACACAGCCTCAGGCCACAGACTTGTAAAATTGTTATGTTGGTATATGGGCTTATGCTGGAGCCCAGGCTCTGAGACCCTTCCCCTTCCTCTTCCTGGAGGGTCTTCAGAGCTGAATTTCCAGCCCAAGCTCCAGTGTTTATACAGCAGTTTTACAGCCCCACACCCAGCCAGCTGCAGGTGTTTAACTGCAGTGTAGATGTTCCCTTGAAGGTTAATTCAGATCCTCCAGCTAGTGCTGTCCTGAGCGTCATGGATTCATCCCAGCTGAGGGGCTTGAGCCAGCAAATTGTTAACACAACCCTGCAAGGGCTGAGAACTCTCTGCTTCCATTGGCTACACTATGAAAGAAAAGTCGGCTTTATTAAGTCAACTTAATAAAGTCTACTTGAAGTCGACTTTAAGTAGACCTTATTAAGTCGACTTAGTGAGTCCTCACTGTATTAAGTCGACTTTATAAAGTTGACTTTAAATGGGTCCTCTGGCTAAGTCAACTTTATAAAGTCGACTTTACATGGCACACTGCACTAAGTCAGCTTTATAAGTGGAAGGTATAAAGTTGACTTTACCTCAAGCTAAAGTCAACTTTATTGCCCTGCAATGTAGATAGAGCTTGTTTAAGTCGACTTAAGATCCCTCAAGTTGAGTTAAACACACAGCGTAGATGTACCCATTGGCATCAGCAGGGAATTGAGGTTCCTCAGCATGTTGCAGGATGGATCCTGTCTGCCTTTTACCTTCCAAATATAATTCTGTCTCTCTCCCCTTCTCTGTAAGAGCATCTATAAATGTTCAGTCATCTGGATCATCAACGACATTGAACGAATTGTAGGTGACAAAGTCCATGAAGAGCTGCTGAAAGAGAGTATCAAAGCTTATCAAGGTGGCATGTGTAATGACATCGCCCTGGTGATCACCAAGACTGATAGATTGGATCTGGAAGAATACCTGAGGTACCTTACCCCCGAGCTCCAGGGAGTGGGAAACCCTTTCTTTCTGAGAGTCACAGTGTGTCCCCCTGTCTTCCTCTTGCCACTCATCCTTCTAGCTGCCACCTGGTCCCTGTTCACCCGCCAGTTTCTGATGCACCTGGCATTTCTCATGACTGGCATTTTCAGTGTCAAACAGTGATCTTTCTCTAGGCCAGTGGTTCTCAAGCTTATTTGATCATGCTTCCTTTCTTTACATCTAGTAACAGTATGCACCCATGCTTCTGCCACCCAAGTATATATACAGGTGGAAAAAAAAACAGGCATCTCTCACTAAAGATTAGTTTCAATAAGTGTAACCCTTGCCCCAGGCCAAGACAGCAGGAGAAAAGGGCGGGGTTCTATATCTAAGGATTTCAAAAATGTTACAACATGAACTGGCTTGTGCCCCCACCCCATCTCCTGGGAAATCATGCTCTGTTCCCTGGGAACCCTAGAAGGCAACACGTCCACTCTTGCAAGCACAAGCACATAAACCATTTTATAATAATACAAAAAGAAGAGGAAAAGAAATTTGAAAACCAGCACAGATTTGGGGGAGACAGTGCAGTGCAGGATTCATAACAGTGATAAACAACCCCCCCCACCCCAATATACATAAAGCATATCCTTGACTTTTCCCTTACCCCAAACTGAACATCATAGTTTCAGCATCCACCTCTCAGGCGTGGGGCCTCTGTCAGTCCCCTATAGTTGTCTTCTGCCACACCTGGGTCTCACAGAATCCTGTCTGCTTGGTCTCTCCGTAAATAGACACCAACCTCTCGTAGCTTCTACATCCCATTGGCACCACCATCCCAGTATCTGCCCATTGGTTGCTCCCACTGCCCACTGGCTGCCCACTTGCCAGACACTGTCATCAGCCACCCACTATCTGCTTCCACCAGCCATCTGCTAACTGACTGGCCTAACCACCCACATGTGCACACTGCTTCTTTTGCCAGCCACAAGCAGCAACCCTTGCCAGTCCTCAGTCAACTCTCCTGATTCCTTAATGAATTTCAGCACTCTAGTGACTTCAGCTCCTGGGGCACAAGAGGCATGTCTCTGCTCAAAATTACAAAAGACTCCGCAAGGAATCACTAACCCTGTCTTTAATACCAACCACTTCCCATCATGCTCATCACCTGGGTGGGTTATCCATATATACTGCAATTATGCTACGGTACCCCCCTTTTAGCTGGCTGAGCAGGAGAAATGCCTAGTCATTTGGACCTGGTTTACATAAGCCATTGATTCAGGGAGACCTCAGGATCCATTGTAATAAGAGCAAATGCAAAACAGCAATGATGCTTACAATTAAATGTACACGTGGTGTTGGAACAAATGGATTAACATACAGGTGGCAATGACTTATTCACTACTGTGGGTAAATTGTGTGCAATTTGATGTTTTTCCCTTGAAGCTTCTCACGTCCCCACTAAAATACATTCCATGCCCCCAGTCTGGGAGATGGGGCTAAACAGGAGGACAGGGTGGCATTTGTTTGCATAACACCATACCACTGAGAGAGCTGGAAACAGCAACCTAACATGAGATCTCAGGTTTTAAAGTCATTCTTTGTTTTGCAATTAAAGTACTGAAATCTGCCATAGCACTCTCTTCATATGAAGGTGTCCAATCTCTTGCCATCCAGAACTTCACAAATGTCACCTGCCCAGGTGCTGTAGCTGCTCAGAAAGTGATAGCAGTCACAGGAATAGAATGGTGATCCTCTTCTTCCAAAAGCAAAACTTGAGGAACAGGGGGAGCAGTGTGTGAGGGGGAGGCAGGTGTAAGACCTGACAAGGATTGCAAATCTCCAGTTCACCTCTGTCTCAGAGGGTTTGGAAGAAACAGGTCATTCTATAACCGTCCTCTACAGGGACTCTTGCGCCTTCCACTGAACTACCTGGGGCTAGGTGAACATTGGGTCTGATCCCAGCTGGCAATGCCTGTGAACAAGCTGAAGCCCATTTTCTACTTTTCAGACTGAAATATCACTTCCAATAACCCAGGGAAGATAGTTATGTGCAAGAAGCATGACAGGATTTTTATGTTTGCCAAACCTGCTTAAATGTGCCCTTTTAATTCTTTTTCCAGGGAAAGAAGACTAGAACACGTGAGTATTTGCAGACCTTTAAATAAATAAATTACAGTTTAAAAAAAAACAAACAACTGTCCCCATGAACAAAAATGAGAAGTAACTGATTTATCTTCTGAAGATGTTATCTCCTAAGCTCCTAAATACAAATACAAACATCAGCAAGAGTCCTGCTTACTGTAAGAGGTGCTGCAGAGCTAAATTTTTTAAAAATTAGGCATTTATAATAACCACCTGGCTCAGTCTAGGTATTGCCTGTTCACCCTTTACATGTGAGCATCCCCATTTGCTTTGTGTGGGTAAGAAATATACAGTTTAGCCCCCAGTCATGATAAAATTACAAGAGGTATTAGCATATGTAGCTCAGCAAATAGGTAGATCATCAGCTGGAATCAGGTAAAGATCCTAAGAAATGCCTGGTCCAGTGGTGTGAGAGCCAGGAAGCCCTTGTTAATTATCCTGTCTGACAGATTTGCAAAGTGTCCTTGGCTAGGTCACTTGAACTCTGTGCCTTAGTTTCTCTATCTGTAAAATGGGAACTGTCAGGCTGTCCCTGTAAATGGGAGCCTTGAGGAATGCTAAATGCTAGAACATAGGCAATTGAACAGTGTTAATAAGAAAGCTGAATGGACTCCATCATATAAGGTTATTTATTTATGGCGATAACCCCAGTAGAATCTGAGCATGTCAAAACATTACTCAGTTTATCCCTTAACTCCTGTGCGACAGGATAGGAATGTTATTCCCATTTTACAAGTGGGAACTGATGCACAGAGAGGGTAAGTTACTTGCCAAAGTCACAGACGAAATATGTGTCAGGTCTGTGGAAGTCCAGTCCAGATCTCTGTGGTGCCTGGGAGTTTCTTAACCACTAGAGTCTTGTGGTTCGTAACCTTTTTGGCTCAAGGACTACAGATGCCATTTTTGCAATTCTAAGAGGCAGGAACATATTACTGCATGGGCCAACAGAGCCTGTAGGCAGGGGCCCACCTCCATGTGGGGGTGCTCCACCCTGCCGGCATTGGGAGCAGAGTGGGCCAGCCCAGGGGCCAGGCTCTCAGCTTCTGCCCTGCCCCTAGGCCAGCTGGTCTGTCCCTGGGGGCAGGGTGGGCCAGCCATGGCTTGGTTTGTTGGCCTCTGGGACTGACAAGGTTGAGACCGACCAGCCAAGCCACGGTCCATCTCTGGCCTCAGCTCCCCCCCCCCGCCCATGCCAGTGCTGGCCCAGCTGCGGGAAGGGGGGCACCCACTGGTAGAGGGGGAGCCCACCAGTCGAGGAGGCCCAGGGGCCCTGTGGCTGCTGGTCTGCCTCTGCTCAAGGGCCATCAGTTTCCACCAGCAGGTCACCCCTCCACTGCAGTCAAATAAAAGTTCAGTGAAACGGCTGCTTCCTAACTGATCTGCCATCTCACAGGCTGCTGCAAGGAAACCGCATGCATCCTCTGATCCCACGTGCTCCACCTGGGTCCCTAGGCAGTGGTTCTCCCCTGCAGCCAGGGAGACAGAAGATCAGTGCTTCCCTCCCTCTGGTTCCAGCAGAGACCCCAGTGCCTATGTACTGTGGTGGAGCCCTTTGCCGTCTTCCCTGCCACATCCAGGAGGAGTGGAGCACTGACTTCCCAGCCCCTTAGCTGCGGCAAGGAGCCTGCACCAGGTTTTTTAGCCGTGCAGAAACACTGTCCATCTGGGTCTTAGGCAATGACTCCCTTCTACTGCCAGCAGAAGGGGAACCACGGGCCACTTGAAAAGCCCACTGTTGGCCCATGAGCCACAGGTTGGGTACCACTGCATTAGACCATCATTTCTAGTCTTCTGTGCCTTATTTCAGAATCATAAACAAGGTTCAAGGAATTAAAATAAGTTCACACACAAAACAAGTCTTGATCAAGTATTGCCCAATGCAAAATGGCTCCAGAACAAGATGAAATTAAAGGATGAAGATGTGCTTCAGGTTGCACTGGAAACTAACTCCACTAGAGCTGGCTTGTATGTTTCATGTGGCAATATCTGCCTCGCTAACTAGCCTAGGACAAGCAGTTAAAGAAAAGATAGTTTTAAATCACATGAACCTGAAAGAAAGTGAATATTATTGAAATCAATAATGCTATCTAATTTTTTTATAGTTAGCAGTTATGTCAATTGATGTGATTTAGCCAGGAGAAGCCCCAGGTGACTTGATCACCGGCTGCATATGCCTACATGGCAAAGAGCTTTCTGACAGCAGATCACTCAAATCTAGTGAAAAGGATCTAACAAGATCCAGTGGCTAGAATCTGAATCTAGACGTATTCAGACTATAAATAACAAACAAACAAACAAACAAAAAGCAGTGTGAGTAATTAATCATTGAACCAATTTACCTAGGATAGGGCAGTCACTTGGAGATGACTGCTTAACTTTCCAAGAGCTTGTCTACACAAAGCAGTAATGTGGATTATCGGGTAGGTGTGATTTCTAAAGTACACTAACATCCTATTCAATAAATGCTCCATGTGCATCCTGCCAGCATACACTAGAAGTTCCCTATGGGCTTTAACAGACTCATAGAAGTGTAGAACAAGAAGGAACCTCAGGAGGTATCTAGTCCATTACCCTGCATTTCAGGTAGGACTAAGTAACAATTACTAGAGCAGTGGTTTTCAAACTTTTTTTCTCAGGAGCCAGTTAAAAAAAAATCATTTATGCCCATGACCCAAAAATTAGATCTTTCAGCAATGCATTCCAGTATATTAGCAGCAGCAGCAGGGGGCTTCATGACCAAGGGCCTGAGGTCTGCGACCCAGTACTGTGTCCCGACCTGTGGTTTGAAAACCACTGTCCTAGACCATCCCCAACAGGTCTAATCCATTCTTAAAAACTTGCAGTGATGGAGATGCCACAACCTCTTTAGCTGGTTTGTTCCAGTGCTTATCTACCCTTTAGGAAGTTCTTCCTAAAGTCTACCATAAGGCTACATTCTTATGATTAAAGCCATTGCATCTTTTCCTGTCCTTAGAAGTTAAGGAGAATAATTTTTCTCTCTCCTCCTTGTAACAACCTTTTATGCACACGAACTGTTATGTTCTCCCTCAATCTCCACTTTTCTAGATTAAACAAACCCATTTTTCTCATTTTCTTCCCTCACAGATCATGTATTCTAGACCTTGAATAATTTGTATTGCTTTTCTCTAAACTTTTTCCAGTTTGTCCACATCTAGAAGTTCTGGGCTTGATGTAGAAATTCCTGGGTGAAGTTTGCCCCATTACATTGAAAATCAATTTAGATGGTGTCAGTTTGCTTTAAAACTTAAAGGAGAGTTCTGGTGGATTACCTATACTAACTTTCATTACCTTTCCATATGTAGATACGTATAGAAACCAAACATGATGCCATTTTAGAGAGGAACACACATGTGAAAAAGAATAAGAGCACTAAAATGAAGCAAAAGCTCCAGGTAAACTATAGCATTGGGTTTTCCAGTTGTTGAAACCCTATTTTTATTGTATTTCAATAATAAATGATACTCCTTGGACTAATGTTTATCAGCAAGTATTTTTCTGTAAGATGTGATGATTTTGAGGTGGTCTTAATTATAGTATAAAACCTTAGTGTTTCTGCACAAAGTTCTAAACCCTTTTGAATTCTGGGGAGAGACCTCTCAGTCTTTAGGTGCCTGACTCCTATAAACTGTCAGTGAAATTTAGTTTCCTAACCACGGTAGGCACTTCTGAGACCCACTAGAGAGTTTGTCTTTACCTCAAGTGATAAAATCCTGTGTGTTTGGAGCTGGCCATCCTCTCTGCTTTGATTCTGAGTCATAAATAAGGGACCCAGGCACTAAAGTCAATGCATAACCAAAATGAGCCTCAATGGCTGTGTTCACACAGCACTTTTGTTTCGAAACAACCTCGTTGTTTCGAAACAAAAAAAACCATGTTCACACGATGCACAGT
>ML683352.1:23903-73755 GCA_007922195.1 Podocnemis expansa | reverse complement strand
GGTGAACCAGCAGCGGCTCACCCCCAGGGGTAACGAAATAGCATGTTCACGCTGTGAACTTGCTATTTTGTTTCCCGCTTTTTTTCTTATTTCGAATTAACATTTTGTTAATTCGAAATAAGATATTTCGAAATAAGTTGTTGTTTCGAAACAAGTTGTTTCGACACAACTTGTTTCGAAATAACCCTGTGTGTGTGAACATAGCCAATTAGGTGTTTGCTCAGTCAAAAATGGACAAACAAATCCAGTCACTCCATAGTAATATGGGATTAGGAATTGAAGGTCTGTTTGTCTGAAGCACAAAGTATTCCTTTACTGGGACAGGATTAGAACCAACAATAGCTGCTTCAATAAGCCCACTTCTAAAATACTCTTTCTGTATCATGTGTGTGTTCCTTTTTTTTCCTTAGAAAATGCTACCAAGTGACTCAGAAATTCTTCACAAGACTGATCTAGTTTACACAGTCAGCGCTACAGAATACTGCCGCCCAGATTCTCTCTCCAAGGAAGAGACAGGTAACAGGCAATTGTTCTTTCAATATGAATTGCTAAGACTTCAGTGCATGGGGCACTTAATGTGCATATGCTGTGTAAACCTCTTCCAGGAGATGGGTGAACTTCACAGGGGCAAAAATTTGGTTCCAAGAGGCACTTAAATGGTCAGAAGCTTTTCCCCATACTGCAGGGATCACCTTTGTTACTCTTATTATTTGTATTACAATTGCACTTGGAGGTGACAACTACAATCTGGGCTTTGTACTGCTCAGCCATTGGTGGGAAAACTATGGCCCGTGGGCTGCATACGGCCCACCTGTGCCTTTCATCAGGTCCTCCAGGGACACCCTGGCTGGTGTGCAGTGGCCCCAAGCAGAGCATGTAGTAGGGGTGCTGCTGTATAGAAAAGAGACTCGGGACACATGTTCCTGTTTTCTTCCATGAGCCCCAACACTCTTCTCCTGGCCCTCAAGTTTTTCCTCCTGGCCCCCCTCATCACCCAGTCCCAGCACCTGAGTTCTTCCCCCAGCCCCATGCACCTGGATCCTGCGTGAGCCCCTTCTCCTGCCACCTGCACACTTTCCCCTGCCTTCCTAAGCCCTGTGCCCCATCTCCTGCTCCCACAGCCAAATGAACCTCACCTCCAGCCCTGAGCCCTTTTTCCCAAGCCCTCCAGCTCAGGATGTTACTTATCTTTGCTGGAGTTCAGGAGGGACCCACCAGTCACTGAATGTGCTCCCTGCCACAGGCAGCATTTACATTTCCCGCTCTGCTCCACCATGGGGCATGTGCCTGGGAGCACAGCAGGACAGGAGATTTTAAAAGTCCTCATTGGCCCCAGCTCCCAGGTGCAGCTCAAGGCAGTCCAAAATACATTCATGGCACAGAAACAGCACCACCCATGCCATGTAGCGGCCGTTCCCCAAGAACACCCAGCTCTTCACCCCACCCCTCTGTATGGCCCAACCCACCATACAATTCAACTGGAGATATGGCAACCAGACCACAAAGTTCACCCACCCTGTTGTAAATGCTTTTATTACACGTAAGAGACAGTACCAGTCACATTGTCCCTGCCCTTTCACAATCGGGGGGACAACCTAGTGACAGATGATGTGGAAACAGCTGAAGTACAAAGTGCTTCTTTTTGCCTGTCTTCTCTGATGAAGTCAGCTCCCAGACTACAGCCCTGGCCAGCACAGAAGGGGGAGGTAGTGAGTAACCCTCGGTGCTGAAAGAACAGGTTCAGAACCATTTAGAAAGGCTGGACGTGCATCTAAGGGTGCTGATGGATTTGGCTAATGTGATTGGCCATTATCTCGGAAAATTTATGGGGATTGGGGAAGGTTACAGATTATTGGAATGTAAAGCTAAAAGGCTATGTCTACAGTGGCAAATTAGTCCAGACTAATTTAGACAATGGCTACACTAGGCTTTGCCTAGCTTGAACTAAGAAATGTTTTAGTTCGAACAAGTCTGGACTTACTTGCTTAACTTAAAAAGTACAAACTAAGCGCTAATTTGAACTTGAATGCTCAGTTAGTTCTTCTGAGCTCTGTTTCAGTGACAGCAACTTATCTTCAGAATAGGTTAATACAGTCAAAAGACAACACTTCATTCCTTCGAGCCCAGTAACCAGGTTTGAACTAGATCCTGCCCTCAAAAACCATGTCCAGTAATAAGCAATTGAATTAAACATTTTCCCTAAGCAAGAATCCATCACAACCCTTATAAATTGGTCCAGTGCTTTATTACCCTCAGAGGTACAAACTAGCACCTGAATTTGTCTAGCTGAACTTCCAGCCATCAGATCTCATTTAACCTTTGTCAGCTAGACTGAAGAGCCCATTCTCCAGCGTTCTTTCCCCATGTAGGTACTTAGAGATTCTGATCGAGTCACCCCTTAACCTTCTTGTCATGAAGTTAAATATATGGAGCTCCTTCAGTCTCTCTCTAGAGGGCATGTGGCAAATTTGAAAACACACATTTCAGTATCCAAACTTCCCCCACGTATTGTGGTCAGTACATCTTGCACCTAAAGCCCTTGTTCTGATAAACAGGCTGTTGTGCTCAGCTGCAGGCAACTGAACGTTTCACTCTCACTGAACTAAATGCTCATCTCTTAATAAAGCTTATACAATTTAACATAATTACAAGTTAGTTGTAAAGCTTGCAGGGGTTGATTCACTTGACAAGAGGCCTTTACGTAGCAGTTGGCCCTTTGGCACAGGGGTCAGCAGACCCTACTTCTTCCCACCAAAAACAACTGGTGCCAGATGCCCGTCCCCCCAGGGAGAGCATGGACATAAACATGTGTCTTCTACCATATTTCTAACAATATATCTCTGTAACCCTCACCTTTTTTCTCCCTGAGATATTTGGGAGCAGGCAACATTCATATGTGCACAGGCACACAAGTTTGATGACAAGGAGATCCTGAGTTTCCTAGTGGTGAGGTTGGGATTGTGGGAATCCTCTGTCCGCTCCTCTGCTGCAGTCCCTTTGCTTTACAGGAAATTAAACTTGGTGGTGCCTCCACCTGGCTGGATCCAGTACGCACTCAATGGCATGCCTTGGGATCCTCTAGGACTAAATCCATGTGGCTAAAACTAATCCGTGGGATGAGTCTAATCCAAATTTACTGATTATATGTACAATATACTTAAGGTGCTTAAATTGAATGTAACAAACATTTACTTAACAAAGAAACTTATCATAACAGGATGGAATTGAATATTACTACTAATTTAAATACACAGGGGCAAGTAGATAAATCAGTGAACAGACACAGAATAGAGTTTAAAGTAGAAGCAGCAAGAGTTCGGTGGCACCTTATAGACTAACAGATTGCTTCAAGCATAAGCTTTTCGTCAGACAAAGTGGGTTGAAGGCCACGAAAGCTTATGCTTGAAGAAATCTGTTACTCTATAAGATGCCACCGGCCTCTCGTTGTTTTCGCTAGACACAGACTAACATGGCTACCTCTCTGGAAAAGTTTAAAGCAGGAGTCTTAAACTCAAATCACAAGGGCTGCATGAGGACTAGCAGAGGGCTGCATTAGTACGGTAGCTTGGGGACCGCATCACTGAAACCTTTCCATGGAATGATATTGCCAATAGTAGTAACAATCGTGTCATTGCCAGCCACAAGAAATAGCTTTAGGAGCTTCATGCAGCCTGTGGACCACAGGTTTTGACCCCAGGTTTAAAGTAAACTTATCTAACTGGCGTTTACACAACTCTTTCCCCCCAGCTACAGAGAGCACACTCCTGAGAGTTCAGAACCCTGACCCCCAATGTTCCCTCTAATTTTTCATAGGCTGTATGCACAAAAAGTTTCTTTTGTGCAAATATTCAGAACCAGTTTCCAAATTTGTGCACACTCCAGTGAGTGTGATCAAACTTGTGAGCGCAATGAAGCAAGTGTATATGGTGAAAATAATATCTAAATTTTATTTTGATATGGTGATGGAAATGATGTTATAAATTACATAACCTTATTTGAAACATGCTACTTAAAACCACCTTCTTAAAGTAGCATAAAAATAGTAGTTCTGTTGAATTTTTTTTTGTGCACACTTTATTTTGTTGTGTGTGCTGGTTTCAAGATCTGTGTGTGTGCATACATGCACACAGATGAGAGGGAACATAGCTGACCCCTTGCTTGCACTGGCATGCTTGGAGGGTCAATGAAGGAGACAAGGCAGTACTCTGCTGGTCCAGTGTATCTGCTCAGAACCGTGCTACAGATCTGGAGTGAGCCCAACCAACGGTCTGTAGTCCTGGCCTTGGTTCAAAGGGACTTCCACACTGTCTTCCTTTGGCCTAGTCAGTCTCTCAGCAGGCTCCCTTGCTTTACAAGCCCTGCTCCAGTTTGGAGGAGGGGAGACAGACACTCACACCCTCACTGCAGATCCAGCTCAGGCAGCTCTAGGCTCAGACCCTGCTTTGGGCTGAGTAAAGTCACCAATCTCTGAAGCTCTCTGCTTGACTGAGCCTCCAGCAGTCTCAGGAACCCAAGGAGCAGTCTTGGGCACCACAGGAACAGTCACCAGCAGCTTCCAGATACAGCCATGTCTCTCCAAATGGAGACCCCCTTGTCCCTCTGTGCTCCCTGGAGTGGCTGGGAGGGTCTCCCTCCTGTTCTGAAGAGATCATGGGAGTTGTAGTCTCTCAGTGGAAGAACTTACAGCACATAGGAACTGCCTAAATGTTAGTCTCCTATATGAATTCAAAGGCCCCTAACGTACAGGGTGCCTACATCTATAAAAGCACTAGAGTTGCAACAACATTGCTGAAGTACTGTAGAATAGACACTTGCTAGGCCAACAGATGTTTCTATTGTTCAATCTGTTGAGAGGCAGTAGCTAGGTTTGGTCAACCAGACCTTACTACATCACACATAGTGCAAAATAAAGCTAGATTGTCCTAGGTGTAAACCAGGTCTAACTCTACCTATTTGTGCCTATTCCAGAGATCCCCAAGCTGAGAGAGTACATCAAGAATATCTGCCTGAAAAAGAAGAAGCAGCTGGTATTGGATTATGTGACAGAGGCTCTTGGCATTGTTCTGCTGGCCAGGAATTTCAACTCCACACAAGACATGGTACAGCTGGAACAGCTTTTGGCTCTATAGCACTGTAATGGTGCTGGGAATATTTCTCTCACGTCCCACTGTATCATTTTCTCTACATGCTGCCTTTCTCCCATTCCATCACTGATTCATTGATCTAGGTCACCTGCCCCACAGTTCTGAGAAGTAAACAACTGGAAAACTTCTTCAAAAATCTAACAATGAGCTGGCTAGGTTGTAAATACACAATTAGCCCATGACAGATGAAGCTGTATCTTCTCAACTGTGTGTCAGACTCCATACTCCTGGCTCCAAATGGAGTTGTTTCTGCACCTCAAACTTGAAAAAGGGACCATATTTCATGATGTAGAAAGATCTGTGCTCTGTCCCCACTCAAGGAGAGATGAGAAAGTGATGGCAACCCTCGTACCTTCTCTATACTACAGCTTATTCCGTGAGCAGTGTCAGTAAAGCTGCACCAGAGCTCACACAAGTCGTTTTCCCTCATGTAGACGTCTGTGTTGTCCAAAGCCATATTCTCGTGGGCCGGTTGGGCTTTTTAATGCTGTTACACCACAATGCCTCCCAACTGTTCACTGCTAGGCCAGTGTCTCTGTCCCAGTTGTGTTTGGTGTGTGGTAAAACTAGGAAAGGAGGAGAGAGATTCTTTTCTACTTAAAAGCATGACAGGCTTTGCCTGCAAAGAAAGCTGCAGCCTGGAAACTACTCTGTTACCTGGCTGTCATTCCCCTCACCTTCCCTCACACTCCAGTCTGATACCACACTCTAGGGCTTTGTTTCATTTCTAGTTCAGAGCACCACTGGACAGGTGACACCACCTCTTCTGGCACACAGTGTTCTTTAGAAGCCCGAACCTCTCATCAGGTGATGACCCAAGCCAGCTCTGTGTTTCCGTTTCTAGCAAGAAGAAATATTGGCTTGTGTATTTATTTTTCATCCAGCACAGCTGCACAATGACGTGTCCTATGCTCTTCTGTTGTTCTAGGGCTGCTATCAGCAAGATGATTTGGAGGCCTTTGTGGATGAGAAGATCAACACTTTGGAGAACGAGATTGAGAGATGTTTTGATCAGCTGGAACAGCCCCTTAATGATGGCGTGAAGAGTGCAAAATTATCTCAGCACAAAGCATTCTCTGAGCTCCTGACAGTGAGTAGCAAGCTGTCGACTTACACCCAGACGTGGCTTTGGGGCGGGTGAGCAGAAAGGGGCCCTATAGAGTATGTCCACATGCACATTTTAAATCAAAATAACACTAACCTAGCATGCCCTTTACAACACTTTGCCACTGACACCTCCAGCCCGGACTGCCCACAATGTGCCAGTTACTCCGAGCTATGTCTGTGTGTGCTCTGCAGCCAGCCAGCCACACACTGACTCTTACTAGCGTTGGTTGTACTGCAGCATGACCCCAACACTCCCACAGTCCTAGATTTTGCTGCAGAATGTCAGTCTTGTATGGTCCTGCTCTTTCCTAGACAATACAAACTCATGCAAAGACTAAATTTCTTTAACAGAAATAACATGCACACATCTTGTTTCTCCAAGTGGCATTTTCCAGACTCTAGTTTAACACAGTGGATTAGATAAAACAAGTTTCTTAGCTGCATGGAGAGAGATGTTAAGTAAGTACAGGTCATGAGGCTGTGGCGCCCCCTACAGTGGCATCGGTGCGGTTCTCTATATAATCCACAGTTGACCCACGCCTCCTCTGTTCCTTCTTACCGCCCTGACCATAGTTGGAGAGTGTCTCTGCCTCATTAGCAGACCCCTGTTGTTAGTTTAGTATAGTACCCGTTATGTGTTTGTTTTATAGTTAAGTACCTGTTAAGTGTTAGTTAGAGTAGAAGCGGTTTTTCCTGTTGCAGTAGAGTAGTTCTGCTCAGCACAGTCTCAGGGCCGGGGCATGCTGGTCTTTAAAACATGTGGCTCCTGTCAGAAGCCTATGCCCTTAGAGGATCCCCACACTTCTTGCCTTCAGTGCTTAGGCAAGGCTCACCAGAAGGAGAAGTATAAGATCTGTAGGAGCTTTTGCCCTTGGACCCAGAAGGAGAGAGAGCAGCAGCTGAGGCTTCTTATGATGGAGGAAGCCCTTTGTCCTGTTCCTTGCCCCAAGATGAGTTCCATGGCACCATCGGTAAGCAGCACTCTGGAGGTTTCCAGAAGATCCATCAAGTCTCAGGAGGCTCCTAAGGACACACAGCACCACATGGCAGCACTCACGATGGCACAGGAGCAACACCATGTATGGCACCATTCTTTATTGCTGGCACCGTAGAAGAAAAAGTGCAGACTGGACAAGGCCTGCTTTCCAAGAAGATAAGAGAAATCCAGTAGTTCAGCGTCCAGAAGGCCTCCGGCCCGTGAATCTGCAGCACTGTTGAGTCCAGCCCCTGAGCGGGGATTGTTGACATCAGTATCTGTCTCCTCACCAACACAGGACATTTTGGAGGAAGAAGTTCTGCTTCCCTCCATGCCTGAGGCCTTCAAGGCTGCAGAAGACCTGTTGGGCCAAAAGGCACTGTCTGTGCTGGGCCCATTGCCTTTTCCGGCACCCAAGAGACTGGGGCCATCGAAAGGCAAGCCTCCCCTGTCCTGCCCAGCTTTGCCGCAGCCTGCGGCACCAGCTGAGTCTCGCCCTTTGGGGGAGCAGGCCAGAAGAACCCAGGTGCAGCCAGCAGCACCGAGCAAGCACCATTCTGTCATACTGCCAGCAATAGTGGCAGCTGCAAGAGCTCCCTGGTAGCACTTTCCCCCAAGGGCAGAGGATTGGCACCGGCACCTCACGGGGGGTCAAGAGACTGCAGCCCTTGGTGCCAATCTCCAATGAACCATGGCACCCCCACCCCCCCAGTCACTGAGGAGTAGACTGTTGTCCAACTCGGATGGAGCCTCCTCGGTCTCCAGGTACAGCTCTTCGAGACAGCACGCTTCAGCACCACGGGCCCCGTTTGCTCCACAGTGCCTCCCCCAGTGGCCGGCACCATCTCAATGGTCCTTTTGAACCCCTTAGGCTTATCATCAGGCCCAAGGTCCAGGGTCAGCAGGGCCCAGTTGGTGACCAGCTCCCGTTCTCAGCCCTCCTTTTCACTGAGCGTGCCCCCAGATGCTGAGGACCTTTTGGAAGCAGAGTCGGGGAGAAGGTCCCACCGTTTTTGGGATCAGAGAGCTGCAACTCCCAGAACTTCAGTTGGTGAGGCTGTGGGTCCTGAGCCCTCAGGGGAGTCATCTGCATCCCCTCCAGATGAGCAAGTGGCGGGATCTAAAGCCAGCGCCCACACAGAATGATGCCAGGGCTCATCAGGAGCTTCTCAGGCAAGTTCCAAAGTTCTGGGCCTGCCAGCAGAATAAATCATAGAGGAGGAAGACCTGACAGTGGACATTCTGGCCCCTGAAGGTCCTGCGACGGTGGTCTTGCCCTTAATAAGGACAGTTCAAAACACCACTAAGGTACTGTGGCACACCCCAACTTCTATTCCCCTGACAGCGAATAGGATGGAGAGAAAATACTTGTCCAGTCGAAAGGTCACGAACAATTTTACACCCATCCTGTTCCTAGTTCATTGGTGGTTGCGGGAGCCAAAAAGCAGGAGAGGCAAGGTCACCAGGGTCCCACACCCAAATCAAAAAAGGCCAAAAACCTGAATTTATTTGGCCATAAGATATATTCCACAGGGGATCTCCAGCTGAGGATTGCCAACCAGCAGGCAATTCTCAGCAGATATGCCTTCAATGCTTGGTTTTCCCTGGAAAAGTTCAAGGACAAGCTGGACCAGGATGCTAGGCCGGACCTTGTAGCCTCCATTAAGGAGGGTAAAGTAGTTTCCAGGGAGTTGTTACAGTCTGCCCTGGATGCTGCAGATGTGGCTACAAGGACAATGGTGTCCAGCATTACAATGCAAAGAAGCTCCTGGATACAGATGTTGGAGCTCCCGCAAGACGTCCAGAATGCTATCCAAGACCTTTGATTTGAGAGACCAAATTTGTTTATCCAACAGTCTGACACCAAGTTGTAGACCTTGAAGGACTCTAGGGCCCTGCTGAAGTTATTGGGGTTGCATGCTCCAGCTGCAGCTTTCCTCCTGCGTATATCACTGCCACCAGGAGCCCAATAGGTGGTGCCATAGGAGTGGGCATCAGGGTAATCAGCAGCACTCCAATCAGCCTCAGGGCTCTTCGTGACAACCATCGGCCTCCAAGAAGTCCTTTTGAAGGTGCTCCTGAGGTTGGCATACCAGCTTACTGGGATCCATGCCCTCCATTTGCCAAGTGGCTCTCCCACTTCTTCCATGTGTGGTCCAGTATAACAATGGACTCATTGATCCTTCATACAGTCCATCAGGGTTATTCCCTCCAGTTTTCCATCTGGCCCCCTTCACGCTGCCCTTCCTCACTGTCCCTTTTCAGGGACCCCTCTCATGAACAAGTTCTGTTTCAGGGAGTGAAGTCCCTCTTCAACAAAGGGGTGATAGAAGAGGTCCCTCAAGATACGAGAGGCAAGGGGTTTTATTCCCACTATTTCTTAATCCCCAAAGCGAAGGGGGCATTTGCCCCATTCTGGACCTTCGGGGGCCGAACCATTTCCTGTGGAAGATACACTTCCGGATGGTTTCCCTATCCTCAATAATTCCCTCACTCGATTCAGAGGCCTGGTATGCTGCCCGCTAGTGGCGGCTTTTGGGGTAGGTGAAGCAGGTGGCTGCCTGGGGCCCCATCCTCAATTTGGTGGACAGAAATGACAATATAGAAAAATATAGAAATTGTTCCCATCTATCAGAACTAAAAGGGCAAGAAGCCTAAGTAAATTTCCGAAGGGATAGCCATGTTAGTCTAGTCCAGCAAAAAAAACACAAGGAGTCATATGGCACTTAAAGACTAACAGATTTATTTTTCGCATGAGCTTTCATGGCAGAAAATCCCACTTCATCAGATTCTGTAAGTTCACCCATCTTTGAAGCATCTGACGAAGCTCATGCGAAAAATAAATCTGTTAGTCTTTAAGTTTCACACAACTCCTTGGTTTTGTTTTTGTTTTTTTTTGCTGGAAGCCCAAGCAAGTTCTCTCTTGGCTCGTGAAGGCAAGCTATCATTACAGTCTATGCCTCCTCTGAATTGCAGATTTCACCATTATCTGCCCATCACCTTCACAATGACATGCTAAAAAAGCAGGAGCAAGCAATAGACAGCATAACCTCCCAGTAGGCCCTTTCCGCCCCCCTCCCCCGGACTATAAATCATAGGTACTTGCCCGGCTGTTACACGGGAGCACAATGCCTGGTATCACCTACCGCCCACTGCTCTGGGCCCTAGAAGAGGATACCAAGGTAGAGTCATATACTGCAACCTCTACCTCACTCCTCATTGGCACCACTGCTTGCCCCCCCATGGAAGAATCATACAGTACCCATCCTGTTCTCTGGGACTGATTCACCTTCCTTTAGAAGGCCCCTAAGAGGTGGCACTGTACCCCACCCTCCCTAACCTGAGTCCGTGGCGTCCATTATCACCGTCAATAAAGCTCTCGGGCCCCATTGCGAAATAGTGTACCTCCCCTCTTCCCCGTCCAAAGAGGCATTCCAAGCACTTGACCTAGATCAGCTAGATCAATAAGACTCATAGGAGAGGAGACCTTACCAACCCCCTCCTTCCTGCTACACCCCTTTCCATCAGGGTGGGGGCGAAAACCCGCCCTATGTCCTTCACTTTTATCCCTTAGCCAATCCAATGACGATGGATCGCTGGCAAACTCACTACATATCATGAAACTTTCACGCATGGCAGTTATCCTATAGGGCTATACCCTAATCTGCCTTTTCCCCCACTGAGACGACCAAGCATGGTCTTCCAGTGCTGGGCTAGGTCGCCATTGCTGGACATTGGGTAAGCAAGGTCCCTCTTCCCCATGGGACCCCATTCCCCAGATCTGGGAGCTGCTAGTAACACTGTTTCATAGTCTCCATGGCCATCTGGTGGAAAGGATTTGGTGCTCTCCCTGCTGTGACCTGGGTTTGGTTCCCGGCCAAGGAAGCTGTCTCCCACCCTGGGCCTACTCCTGTGCTCCCTGTGGAGGGGTGCCTCCTCCCAGGACTGAGGGGTTTCTTAATGCCTTGTCTGTATGCTTACTTAGCAAAGTGTAGTACCAATCCTGTTTTCCAACTCAGATGGAAAACTGGGAAATAATTGCTCTCCCCTCATTGAATCCTATCCCAGTTAAGACTGGTCAACAGCACTGGTTGCTTTGTCAGCTTCGCCTGCCCCAGGTACACCTGCAAAACTACAGGCTGTGCCGTGTGAATATCATAAACCCACCAGATGGTCCTCACAGAGGACCACGGCTTCCTTGATTAAGCCTCATCACTCGTAGAGGCTAGTTTCCCTCTTACGAGCCTTCATCCCGGCCATGCTCTTAGTGCCTGGTAGTTACGGACCCATACCAAACCTGCTAGCACTCTGGGCACACAGGGCTGTGTACATCAATAGCCAATCGAATCTATTGGTACCTCCGAGGACCACCTCGCTGACTCGCGAGCACCTCCTGGATGCGCAGTATTTTCTTCCTAAAAGAAAGACGTTTTCATGGGTCAGGGATCCATACCACCACTATGGTTCAGTGTCACATCCCTCCTCCCCTTCCTTTGACCAGCTCAGGGTCCACAGGGTTGGGATAATATGTATGGTGCCATTTGCACCAACTCTGTCCTTCCCTTTCCTAATCAACTCAAAGTTTCTACTTCTAGAATCCTCTTGCTATCCTTCCCCTTGCGGTGGAACGGTATACATAATACTCACATCCCTTTGGGCATGTGACTTGAATCTAGCATAGCTGATTGGGGGGTTGTTATTCACCCCTCTTATAGCTCCCTTCGAGGGTAATGACCGTCTTGACAGCTCGGTATCCATAAGGTTCCCAGATTCTTCCTAACCTTTGTGCTGAAGGGTCCCTCAGCCAAAGATTTACTCTCGGGCTTTCACACATCAAGCTAGGCCCTCCGGGTTAGTCTGCAGTCGCTTGACCAAGATTGTGATAAATCATCTAAAGGTGATTCAGGACCCTATAGTAACCCTTGGGGAGGAAGAGGTTAACACTGTGGTCAGTGAGTCCCAGGATAGCCAATAGGAACAAAGCCCAGGTTTTTGAATTGGAACAGTAGCTTTGCCTGTTCCTGTTTGGATGCAGCAGAGCTCCTGGAAGGATCAGGAGGAGGCCAGAGGGGCCTGAGGAAGAATCCAGCAACATCCGTAACCAAAGATAAGTTAAATTTGTTACTGACCAGGCGTGGGTAGAACAGGGAATGTTTACTTAGACACGGTCAGGGTATTTTCTTTGTTTTTGGCTTGTTTTTTGGATTTCTTTGTGCTGAGCACATGTACCCCCTCCCCCTACCCTGTAACTACCTAAGTTAATTCCCAGAGAAGCAACTCTCTGTGTTTTTTATCTGTTCTTTTTGATTAAAGATTTTACCTTTTAAGTAAGCTCTGGTTCTGTGTCCTGAAAGGCAAGAGGTTTATGTGCATGTGCCTCAGACTGCATAGCCAGCTACTAAGAGGAATTCTATTCCATTTCCAGCTGATACTCCAGCTGAGGTTCCATCACTCTCCTGAGAGAGGAATAAAAGTGTTTGTGAGTACCTCACAGGAAGGAATTCCCAAGTGCACCTTCCTGAACTTCAAGAGGTTTTTTTTGCATTTGGGTGGTGGCAGCGATACCACTCCAAAGCAAGGAATTGGAGGCCTTGGAGAGTTTTAAGTTCAGGCTTTAAGACCAGTGGCTTTTAAGGCCTGCTGCAGGCCCCCACCTTCTGTACTCAGAGTGCCAGAGTGGGGAAACAGCCTTGACAGACCTGTTCGACTCTGTGGGTCTGATAGTCAACCTTAACTTCTCTCCAGGGCATAGAGTTCAGAGGGGCATGGCTGGACTCAAGGTCAGCAAGGGCCTCTCTGCCCCGAACTCAGTTCAAGACCATCAAGAATTTTATTATGGACCTCCAGAAATATCCCCTTACAACATTCCACTTGGGTACATGGTGGCATGTACCTACATCATAGCCCATGCCCAACTTAGACTGCGTCCACTGCAGATGTGGCTGGTCTTAGTGTAACATCCAGCCAGAGACAGTATCAACAATCTGATAAAGATCCTTATAGATGTGTTAAGTACATTAGACTGGTAGTGCCAGGAAAGCAATGTGTGCAGTGGTCTTCCATTCTGGGCACCTCAGCCCTCTGTATTCCTGGTCAGCGGACTTGGGGTGGGAAGCACATCTGGGGACTCTCAAGACTCGGGGCCTGTGGAAACAGGACAAATTATGGCTCTACGTAAATGTCAAGGAGCTGTGGGCAGTACAACTGGCCCCTCAAGCATTCCTGGAATACTTGAAAGGAAAGGTAGTCTCGGTCCAGACAGACAACACAGCAACAATGTTTTATATCAACAGGCAAGGGGGCGCTCACTCCCCCTCATTGTGCCATGAAGCCCTACCTCTATGGAACTTCTTCATTCCCCACTTGGTTCACTTCATGGTGTCTTACCTACCACGCCTGTAGAACCAACTGGTGGACTCACTGAGCAGGAAGTTTTTGAACCACGAATTGTCCCTGAAATGGGAGGTCCTGGAGCACGTCTTCCAGAATTGGGGCTATCCCCAAGTAGACCTGTTTGCCTCAGATCTCAACAGGTAGTGCAAAACCTTCTGCTCCTTCAGGGGGCTCAGTCAGGGCTTGATAGTGGATGTGTTCAAGATTTCCTGGGTGGGCAGGACTTGCTGTGCCTTCCTGCCAACCCCCCTAATTCAGAAGATTCTCCTGAAGATCAAACAGGACAAAGCAAGGGTCATCTTGATAGCTCCATGTTGTCCGAGGCAGCACTGGTTTTCAATGCTGCTAAACCTCTTGATTGGGGACCCCGTAGAAATACCCTTGGTGCTCACCCAGGACCAAGGCTGTTTGGTCCTCCCGAATCTGGTCTCTCTACGTCTCCGGGCTTGGCAGAGACATCCCTAGAGCGGTGCCTAGGGATGTGGGGCCCAGAGCGAATTGCCCTCCATGGGGCCCCCTCCACCCCCCGGCACTGGGGGTGGGGCCAGCCGGCCCAGGCAAGGAGTAGATAGACCCCTGCGCTGCCCCCCCCATGCCGGGGAGCAGGCAAGTTGGCAAAAGGCCAGTCCGCTGCCACAGCACTGCTGGCAGTCCGCCACCCCCTCCCAGCCATGCACACTGCTCTGTGTTCCGTGTCAGACCAGTGGGAGGAGGCAGAGGGGCAGCAATACTGTCTCCACAATGCCTCCCACCCCCTCCCTGCTGCTCTGGCATGGAGCCCAGAGCAGCACATGTGGCTGGGGGGGGGTGGCAGACCAGCAGCAGCCCTGTGGCGGCGCATCAGCCTTTTGCCCGCTCGCCTGGTCCCCAGTATGGGGGACAGCGGAGCAGCCACACGGGGCCCCCAAAAGTTCGGGGCCTAGGGCGGCTACCCCTTCTGCCCTCCCTTAAGGACGGCCCTAGGGCTTTGGACCTCCATGGCTGATGAGTGAAGAACTGTAGTGCTCCACAGAGGTGCAAGAGGTTCTGCGTAGTAGCAGGAAATCATCAACTAGGGCCATGTATAGGGCCAAGTGGCTAAGATTCGTGTTGTGGGCCTCTTCAAAGCAGCTCAACCCAATCCAAGTGCCAGTTCCGGCAGTCCTGGCCTTGTGACTTCTTTGATTAGGGTACATTTAGTGGCACTCTTGGCCTGCCGCAAGAGGATGGCAGCAGGACTTCTTTTTTCGAACCCTATAGTCAAGAGGTTTTTGAAGGCCTGGATAGACTATTCCTGCCAGTGTGACCGCCTGTGGCCCAATGGGATTTTAACTTAGTGCTGTCTAGGCTCACAGGCCCTCCCTTTGAGCCACTTGCCTCATGTTCATTGCTCTACATCTCCTGGAAGTTGGTCCCTCTGGTTGCCATCACTTCTGCATGATGGATGTCGGAGATCCGGGCCCTGACAGCAGGGCCACTTTATACAGTCTTTTTTAAGGACAAAGTTCGATTGCATCCACACACAGCCCTCCAGCCAAAGGTGGTGTCCCAATTTCACTGCAGCCAGGAAATCATCCTTCCAGTTTTCTTTCCAAAGTTGCATGCTTCAGAAAAGGAGTGCAGGCTGCATACTCTAGACATGAAATGGGCCCTAGCATTCTATACTGAGAGGACTAAACCCTTTTGCAAATCACCTCAGCTCTTCATGGCAGTGGCGAATAGGATGAAGGGCCAGCCGGTCTCCACTCAGCACTTGTCGTCCTGGATAGTTTCCTGCACCTGTGAATGCTATGCGCTCACAAAGGTCATCCCTCCTGCGTTTAAAGCTCACTCCACCTGGGCCCAGGCATCGTCGGCAGCCTTCATGGTGAGAGTGCCAATTGCAGACATTTGTAAAGTGGCAACCTTGTCTTCGGCTCACAGGTTTGCATAGCATTATGCAATTACCCAGCAGGTACAGGAGGACGCAGTGGTTGGTCAAGCGGTACTGTGGTCCTTATCACAATTCCGACCCTCCACCTAAGGTAAAGATAGTAACTCACCTACGTATGGAATGGACAGGAGCAATCACTTGAAGAAGAAAAGGAGGTTACTTACCTGTAACCGGGGTTCTTCGAGATGTGTTGCTCCTGGCCATTCCACTTCCCTCCCGCCTCCCCACTCAGAATGGGCAACAAGAAGGAACTGAGGGGGCATGGGTCGTCTGTGGATTATATAGTGAGCCGCGCCGGCAGTACTCCAGGGGGCATCACAGCCAACCTTACAGGTACTCTAGGGGAAGACTCTCCGGCTAGCTGTGCACGGGGCGGGCGCACAACCACGTATGGAATGACCAGCAGCAACACATCTCGAAGAACACCAGTTATAGGTAAGTAACCTCTTTTTCTTAACTGCAATTTAAACAGAACAGAACACACAAGCCAGTTTACCAACCTCAGTTCAGAATATACATTAAGAAAACTATACAATGGAACATTATAGCTTCACATACAATGTTGCCACAAATATTTTGTCAAGACAGTAATGGCCAGCAAATTAAGGCTCATTTTCACAACGTCTATGGCAGTAGCATATAGCATGTGGACACTGGAGTACATTCTCTCACAGATTCCTTGTGGACTAAAGCACTACAAAGTGAGTAAGGGTAATTGGAATCCAGCCCTGCATTCCTATAGGACTCCATTCTATCACCTTTACTCAGGTGAGCAATACCTTATTCCTGAGCAAGTAGCCCTGTTGCAGTCCAGTGGCAGGAGTTGCAGAGTAAGATGCTGCTTACCCGGATCTGTGTCTGTTGAAATAACATTTGCACCAGCTACAGAAGGAGCTTACCATCCTGGAATTAATCCATCTCCTTGAGAGGTGATAGCTCAACCTAGCGCTGTTTAGGTCAGTGTACCTACGTCTCTTGGGGTGCTTTTTTTCTTCATTTTCATGGCAAAGCACTGGATCTCCAGTTAGCTGCTTCCAGACTTTGGGGCAAGAGCTGACTGCTCCTTTCAGTTGCTGGTGAAAACCTGTATCCAAAGAGATCCAAGGATCGGGATCAGTGTGTAAAATATCCATTCCCTAGACCTCTGTGAGCCTCTCACTCCACAAGTACCACATTCTTCCCATATGCCTATCTAAACTGTGCAAGAATTGACAGACCCTCGCTTGCTAAGTGCTGAGCCAGTCACACTTTCTCTAACTGAGACAATTGCTGTGTAGAGCAGTTAGCTGAGAGCCAAATGTTTAAGTTTCTCAGGCTCCGTAGCCACTAAAGATAATAAATGTTCCCCCCTCTCGGCCCTTGGCTCTTCTTTTAGGTTCATAAACCACGCCACCGTGGACCAATATCATCCTCATACTTCCCTAGTAAGTCAAGCAGGTTTAGCACTGAGTTGTACCCAGAGCTGTGCAGGGACGGGACCCCAGCCTCAATTCTTCATCTTACTTCAATCAGTGTCTGAGTCCACAGCACTGATTTTAATTCAGTGCTTATCACCTCTTGCTGCTCTTTGATTGGCTCAGCTCTCAGAGATGACTTGTGTATGACATCCCAGGTAATGAAACCTTCCTTCACAGCCTCAGAAACAGCCACTAAACTTGTCACGTAACTGCCACACCTAGTTCTGCAACTTTCTGGGTCTCTCTCAGTTGTTTTGCCCTGCTTTCTGCATGTCCACATGCACAGACACAGAATAGCCAGCTAAGATCCACCGCTCTCTCCATGGCTTCTCTCCCTGGCCCTGGAGGGAGAGTCAAATGCTTCATGGTAATGCATGGGGCTCACCGTAGGTCTCCAGTCTCCCACTGTAGGTGCATTTACACTGTAGCTGGGGGTGTCATTCCCAGCTGGAGCAGCCATACCCACGCTAGCTCTAACTGAGCTAGTGCGCTACAAACAGAAGGGCAACAGGAGTGGCAGAAGAGTTAGCTGCTCCAGGTCCATGCTTCGGGTCTTGCACGGATCAGAGGTAGCGTGGATGTGTCTACCTCAGCTGAAAATCACACTTCCCAGCTCCAGTGTAAATATAGGTATGTCCTAGCAGGGCCGGCTCAAGGGATTGTGGCACCCCAAGTCAGATTTTGATTTGGCACCCCCACCCATCTCATTCAGGGAGGTTGAAAATGGTTTTCTGAAGTGCATAAATCTCCAGTGTCTGCCTGCAGAGGGATTTAAAGTGCACTCTGCCTACATGACTTAAGCTGCAGGTTGACTAACAGTGCCTGAGCTGCTAGGAAAGAGCTGAAGAGGTGGAAGCCAGCCTGATCTCCAGGAAGGCTAGGCACCCTTAAGAACTGTCACCTGAAGCCATGTCTGTCTTTTGCCTCACAGTAGAGCCAGCCCTGGGTCCTAGCTCAGCTATGGGTCTTACCAGTCGTAAGTGGAGTATTCTATACTTTCTTCATTACAACTGTGTTTCCAATTATCCAGCGAGCGACTGGCTACCAAGGCTTCCACAGGACTGTGAAAGCCGTGTGCCAGAAAAATGGTGTATATGCATCCCCGACCTTCGCCCGTATAGACATCAACAGTGCCCTCGCTCAGCCCATCTATGACAAAATTGGCCCCATCTTCACAAACATATTCAGGTGAGAGGAGTCCCATCATGCTCAGACTACAGAGTCTTCTCTTGGGAGAGCTGTCCAGGCTCCATGTTTTTGCAGGACTCTCTTCTTTGGCCTTCCTGTATAACCCACTCTGGTGAAGTCCACTAATATTGCCTGTAACCCCTTTCCAGCTGGAACACAATGTGAGGCTCTGTGGGGACTAGAACCTGTGTTTGCAGGATGGGTGACACTTCCATACCACTACCCAGCAGCCATGGCAGGGCTGCACATGTTAGCACATAAACCTTGTGTTGGTAACTCCACAAGAAGTACCAGCTTTCGAAGACTAGCTCAAGACTTCAGGAGTGGCAATTGTGGGGTCACAGCTGTACACCAGACCAGATCATAGTTGGGAAACAGGGTAGGCTAGTGAATGAGAAATATTCCTCAGGAACAGGTTTCTTGAGCTGGAAAATGAAGGGGCACAGCAGGCAGAAACGGAAAGTGTGAGGGCAAGGAAGAAGAAAATAGTGGGTAGTCTTATAAGAAGAGATGAGTCAGTGGAGATAGCTCTAGGTGGATAGACAATGACTTACAGAAGGCTGCAAAAGGGAGCAAAAGACAGGAGGATTTGCAGCCAGAAGGAACATGAGGAAGACTGGAAAACTGCATCATTTACCTGGATGAGTCAGGTCAGCATGGGTGGGGACTGTCTACTAAGAAGATGTCAGCAGAGTTATTTTTTTAACACAAGGATATGTTATCTGTTGGGAACTAAAATAGCAGATGTTGAACCTGAGGCTGAAAAGAATCCTAAAAGGACCAGAAAAGAATCCACTGATTGTCTTCCACATGGGAACAAATGACCTCATGGAGGTCAGAACATAGACAAAGTGAGAAAGGGGGAAAGTCAAGCAGAGATGGACCTTGCAAAGGGAATTAAAATCAATATAGTAAAGGATTCTTCATCCACAGGAAGAAAACAAAGAAGGAAGAAGTGCTGGGATTTGGGGTGGGAAGATACAGATGGCTGAGACCCACTCTTATTCTACCATCCCCTCAGCCAGGGCCAGATTAATGGCTGCCCACTTTCATGGCCTTCCCTGGTCTGGGGCCACAGCCTCCCACTTTTGTTGCCTCTTCTGCCTAGGACCCCAGCTCCACACCACAGCAGCCAGACTGGAAGAGGGACAGCACTGGAGCAGGCTAGGGCCCTGGTGCTAGAGGCCATGTTCCACAGCACTCTTGCCCTGCACCAGTGCAGCTGGTTCATCCAGGGGCAGGGTGGTGGCTGTGCTCCTGGGCCTGTGGGAGTTGCACATGGTGTGGTGTCTGGGCAGCCCTCCAGAGCTCAGAGCCCTGTTGGACTGCCATGCCGAGGCCTGTCCCTGGAAGATTGGCCAGCCTGAGCTATGGTTGGCCTGGTGGCCCAACAGTGCTCTGGGCCCCAGCCACTGTTCCCTCGAAGCTGTGCACGTGTGCACACGCACACAGGTCATGAAACCTGTGCACACAACAAAATAAAGTGTGCACCAGAAAATTCAATGGTGCTAATATTGGTGCTCACAAACAAATGTTCTTGCGCACACAGAGTAATTGTTTGCATACACAGTCTACGAGTAATTAGAGGGAACATTGGCCAGCCCCCAAGGGGTGAATCACACACCATCCCATCCCGCCCCCTTGGGCAGACCAGACAGCCTGGGGTTCAGGACAGGAATGCTACCTGAGTGCAGCCTCTGGTCCCAAGGCCCCAGCTCTTCCAGTGCTGTCTGCGCCTTCCCATCACTGGCCAGGCTCCAAGTGGAGCTGGAGTTTTGCAGGGCAGCAGGGGCCTGCCAGAGCCGGATCAGCACAGGGGTTTTCAGGGCTGCAACGCAGAGCCCCTCATTAGGCCAGGGCCCTGGACTGCAGCCCCTAAAGCCCCTGTATTGATACACAAACTCAAGTGTTTCAAGTATGGGAGGCTGAGCTCATTTCTCTTTTTGATGATTCAATAATTTAACAACTTAAATTATTTTACTGTATAACTAGGATCCAAACGTGCACCAGAGCCTCGCTGAAATCCTACCTCAATAGGTTCAAAGATATGATACTGGAGGAGATCTACACGGCTGGGGAGAACAGCACTGTGATCAACGAAGACTGGCACAAATTCTTCGTTCAAGAAGTAAATAGAGGTTAAGATAAGAGGGGTGCCCTGTCCTGCCAGCCAGTGGATGGGAGGGTAGGGTCATTGTGCTCTTCTGCTTCGCAGGGCTGAGGAGGGTTTCAGGACAGACATAGCAATGGGAGGGTAACCATGAATGAAGGAGACTCTCAGGAAGAGCAGGATCAGCTCTGTGGCTTCCATGCAGGGCCAAACTCAGACGCAGCAGACCTTTGTTCAGTCCAGGACCCATGAGAATGGAAACTATCTTGATTCCAGGGCTAGTTTGGGCCTGGTGTGAGTTCAGATACCCAAAACTCTTAAGTGACACTGGCAGCAATGCTTCCCAAGGGACCATCTTGACTGTCAATGGTGGCTAAAGCACAAGGAGAAGTGCTCGAAGAAACCCGCGTTCAATGTTAACGTGCCTCCTATGCTGGGGTTGGCTGGGACAGTGTGGTATGTACAGCCAGCAACGTCAACCCAGTTCACGGGCATTGCTGCCACCGGGCTAGCAATGCATGGGCCTTCTATTGCCCTGGATGTGCCCCGGATCTGGCTCCAGCTGCCTGCTGCTGGCCAGCAGTGGTAGGAGCCGAATCGGTGCTGGTGCTGCCTGCCACACCTGGCTGGCAGTGGCAGGAACCAGATCTGGCTCTGGGCTGCCTGCCACTTGCTGCCAGCAGGAGGGGCCAGCTCTGGGCCTCTTGCCAGCAGTGGCTTGGGCTAGATCAGGTCTGTCCAGGGCCATCTGCTGCTTCCCAGGAGTGGCAAGGTCCGGATCCAGTTCTGGGTCACTTGCCAGCAGGCCTGGGGCCAGATCGGGTCCACCTGGGTCAGTTGCCGGGAGTGGCGAGGGCTGGATTTGGCTCCAGGCTGCTTGCCGGCAGTAGCTGGGACCAGACTGGGCCCGCTTTGGCCATCTGCCACTTGCTGGCAGTGGCTGGAGCCAGATCAGGCCCTGGAAAAGGGAAGGGGGCAGAGCCCAGGTTCCAACCTTTTTTGGGGGCAGCAACACTGCTGGCCAAGTGAGAGACCAAGGTCTGAGCTCCCACTCTGTAAGATAATCAGACATCAGATCTCTTTGAGCACCCCAAAGAAACCTGGTCATGTTTGGATCAAACAACAAGGATTGAAAATGGTCCGCAACCAAGGTCTGAGACAGTTACACTCTGCTCTGTGCCAGTTCTCCCATAGCATGGCTAGGCTGATGCTATATATAAGGTCTGATCTTTTGTTAATTATCATGGGTTGCAGCCACTGTTCCCTCTAAGGCGCGCGGCTGCGCGGCCACGCACATAAGAAACCCCTCCCCGCGCAGGGGTTTCCAGTCCCCGCGCACGGGGAGGGGCAGGACTGGCTGGGACAGCCCGACAGAGCGGCTGAGGCTCAGCCAAGAAGCGGAGGAGTGGTGTGTATCGCTTTAAGACTGCTCCTCCTTGCCCTGCCCTCCTCCCTGCTCCAGGCATTCCAGCTGCAGCGCTACACGTGGTTTCGCTTTGTTGCTTTGGCTCCTCACCCCCGGCTTCTTTCCAGGCTCCAGCTCAGGTCCTCTCCCCTTTCCCTGCACTTGATTTTGGGGGAGGTTTGATCTTATTTTTTGGTGGGGTTGGGGCTTTTCTTCACCTTGATGGGATCTCTGAAGTGCCCAGAGAGAAACCTGTGACTCCTTCTTTGCTTCCTGCTTTGGTGCCCTGCTTGGCTTAGTTTCTGGGGAGGTTTCTTTCTCTAAGGGCTAGGCTAAGCCAGATCTTTATTCCTGCTAATGAACTTTGGCTTTTGACAACAAATCTTTTGTTTAGAGGGCCAAAAAAGTTCACTTTTGGTTGTGAGGAGCTTTGAATCTGTAAGATTTTCCTTTTCCCAGTGTGATTTTTTTTCAGTTTGTTTCTCCTTTCCAAGAAGAGATTAGTCGTCTATAGATGTGTCCTTAAATTTTAGTAAGATACACAGATATGAAAGTATTATCCATTCTAAAGTAGCTGCTGGGCTGGGCCTGATCCTATGCTTTAAATGAAGTCAGTGGGAAATTTGATGGAGTAAGGATTGCAATATTTGTCCCTTTGTTAGTTTATCAAATCATAGAAAACAAGCAGCTTGCTTTTGCCTATATACTCTATGGTTATTTTTATTTTGTTATATTTAGGAAAAAAATGATCATTGCATTCAAGAATAGGTGCTGTCCTCTTGGGTGGAGCATTTGATAGTCACAAACTTCTAACTTCATACCCCCCCCCCGCCGCAGTTGATGTGTATTTCACATAAAAGCAAACAAAATGTCAATGGTCATAAAATAGATATATATCCCTCTGTGGTTTATGGCAGACATAGTAGGATATGCTGTTTCCAGACATTTGCATTTTAGGTAAAAGGTTGTTTCAGGTAGGTCTGTACATAAAAACCAGCAGATCTCATTTTTTCTCATTTCTCCTTTCCTGAGTGTATAAAATCTAAAGAGCTTGTCTGTGATTTTTTAAAAATACTGCACAGTGAGGCTCAAAACTGAGGCTAGACAGGGATTTCTGTACACTCCGCCTATACCCCCCAGTTGTTGGCTAGTAACAGTGTTAGAGCAAATGAGTGAGCACCCCCTGCACCACACCCCTAATTTCAAGTCATGGGGAGAATACTGCTGACAGAGATTACTTTTCCTTTAGAAGCCAACAACTCAAATTCTGTTAAGCTTCATGTAGTCAAGGGCCCATCCCTCTGTGTGTCAAACAGTGAGTGAATTCTGTGAAGGAACTTACTGTGTTAAAACTGGTTTTAATCTTGTCCATAATTACTACATTAAATTTATTAGAGGTGTGCTTCCGTTTGCAACTCACAATGTAAAAACATCAGTCTGGATAGGAGTTCTGCAGTGTGATTCTCCTTGCACCTTGATATAAACATTCAATACTTAGTTTTGTGACTCCTTAAAGTGGTTGGCTTTACAGTTACTTTAATGTGAAGAGGAAAAATACTTAAGCCATTCATTTGATATTCTTGAGCCTCTGTTCTTGCAATTAATCTCATGCTGTAACTAGGGGCTAGACAGATTTCCCTGGAGTTGGGTGATCAATGGGGCAAGCATTTGGGGGGGAGCATTGGCTGGGTGGATGAAGGGGGCCCAGGTGGAGTCCCAGATGCATATGTGTCCTCCAACATCCTCCTTTTTGTACTCCCCTGTCCTTTCCATGCTTTGGTATCCGGTAACCCTAGTCTGGCAAAGTGGTTGAGGTTTGGATGAGGGGTGGGGGGGGACAGGCCTTAATCATGGCCAAGGATCAACTGGCGGAGGGGGCAGGGTGGGAGAGCAGCTGAAGATGGGCAGGGGGACAGGCCTGAAGCCCCACTGAGGATTGGCTGGTGGGGGGGGGGGAGTTGCTAGCTATCCAAGGGCTCCTTTTTACCTTCATGTCCTTCCTCCCTCAGGCATTCTAAAAACAGGTGATTGTCCAGCCTTTTACTTCTGATAAGTAGACTGGGGGGGCACAGTGCTGGAACCCACCATCCTGATGTTAAGAGTTTGCTGCACAGATGCACACATGGAATAAAGAGCAGTTTGGGGGGGATGGGATCAAGGGGCAGTGGAATACGCAGTTATCCTTTATGCCTAGAAATTTTTATATATGGAATGCCTGTAGCTCAGTTGGTAGAATAACAGATTTGTAATCACAGGGTCAAGCCCTGGGTTGTTTTTTTTTTTTTTGTTTTTTTTTACCTTTTGGCCTGTTGCTCCTTAGGGAAGGGTTAAACTGGGGAAAAAATATATAGCAAACACTAATAAAATGAAGGAATAAAGCATACTGTGATCAAGATTAGTAATAGTGACCAATTAAGTAAAACAAATAAAGGGTCACATTTGAACTGGCTAGGAACAATTTAGGACCATTTTTTTAAAATTGTAAAATGGGCTGCTGTGCAAAATGAAAAATGAGAGGCAAGTTAATTGCTTTAATTTTAACTTTTTTATGTGTTTATACATTTTGGAAAGCCGACAAAGGCAGACAAACAGGATTGAAGAACTGATGAGACAAAATGTTAAATAAGCATAGAATACATTCAAATTATTAATAAAAACAATTTAAACAACATTAATTTTTCATTGTTCTATATTTTTCAATAATTTCCATCATGTGAAGTTGCACAAAAATTTTATTCAGAAAAAGTTTTGCACACGGGTTGAAAATTTTGCACACAAGCCGTCAAACCTTAGAGGGAACATTGGTTGCAGCCCAGCCACCTTACTCATAGACTCTAAGGTCAGAAGGGACCAAAATGCTTATTCATCCAGCTTGGTCTACAACTCTTGCCTATGAATTTTTTTCCCCTTCCTCATAACTGTTGAGAGAAAAGCTCATTCTCTGCTCTGGTCAATGATGGAGCCGGACAACAGGAGGAAGAATCACCAGTTTATTGACACTCAGAGCTACTGAGTGTGGCCGGCCCCAAAGGACCGGTGCTAAAAGGGTTTTATACCCAGGTACAACAACTTAATTCAAGGAAATCTAAAAATGGTTAATATATTCAATGTAAACAAAATTAATACATTTATTAGTACCATATAGGGATAGTTTTCATACATATTCATATAAGATAGAAGAATTAGTAAAGAAGGTCAGGCTGGCTCCTCGGAGCCTGGGAATGTAATAAACAAGAGAAATTGTTGATTAATAGGTGACCTCGAGACTGGTGCAGTTTCCCTAATCTTCTGCTTATAGACTGTTCAAGGATGAGAGGGGCTCTATACTTTTGTTAGTCAGGCTAGAGGTTGAAATAATATTAAGGGAACAGTGCTAAGATGGAGTCACTTATGCTCACAAGTTTGTGGTCTCATACAAATCTCATAACATAACGTAGGCTTCAGATAGTTCCTGCAACTTTGACTTTAACTGATTCCAAGTCTCTTCCACCTTTACATCCATGAATTCTTTAGACCATTCCACTTTCCTAACTACTTTACACTTTATACCACCGGAAAGCAATTTGGAGTCGCAAATGATGTAGCAGATTCGGTTCTAATCCTTGTATCTAACAAGTCTTAGCTGGCTGGTTATCATAATGAGCTGGAACCCCTGTGGCATATAGTGGACACTGTACTAAACTGGATGGCAGAGGTGGAAAATTTAGCTGGCTATGTCTACTCTGAGCACTTCAATTCAAATTACGAATTCAAATTGACCAATCTGAATCTAATTTGAATTCAGTCAATTCAAATTGACATGGCTACACTAGCAAATCCAGTTTGAATTGGTATGTCCATGAACAGGACTTGCTAGTTCGAATTCTGTAGGGGGCACTATTGTAGAGGGAAAAATCAAGCTGTGGCTAGTTCAAACTAACAGTGAATTTGAATTGCCATGGCCACACTATCTCAATTTGAATCACTCACTTTGAATTGACTCTGATTTCGATGGAAAAGAAGGTTTGACCAGTCTGAACTCTGCTTTCCTCAATTCAAACTGAGGAGTGCCTCAGTTTGAATTGAGGAAAACGGGCATGTCCATGCACTTATTTGAATTCAGAGTGATGACAATCACTTCAAATTCACATGTAAGTGTAGACATAGCTGCTGAGGCTCAAGTCTTCACCCCCCAAGAAGGGAATTTTCGGACACTACACAGAACCCTTGGGCTCTGTGCAGCTCCGGAGTAATGGATCTAGGAGTTAGTTAAGAAGCACCCTCCACTATTCAGCCTTTAAGCTGTGAAAAGGTTTCTGGAGCTTTCAGACACCGTGGCCATGTCTCCACCTAAAAGCTTAGTTTGGACTTGCTTGTTCAGGAAGGACAGGCAGCAAGAAGAGAGGAAGGGTAGTGGTATATGTAAAGAAGCTTTATGACTGCTCAGAGCTCCATTATGGAAGTGGAAGGAAGCCAAAGGAAAGTCTGTAGGTTAAGATTAGAGGAGAGGGCAACAAGGAGAGTGCCATGGTGGGTGTCTGCTATAGACCACCAGACCAGAAGGAGGAGGTGGATGAGGTGTTCTATGGACAACTGGCAGAAGCTTCTAGATCACAGGCCCTGGTGCTCATGGGGGTCTTCAATTATCCTGACATCTGCTGGGAGGCCAACGCAGCAGTGCATGGGCAATCCAGGAAGTTTTTGGAGAGTGTTGAAGACAACTTCCTGGTAAAAATACTGGAGGAACCAACTAGGGACCTTGCACCTCTCAACCTGCTGCTCACAAACAGAGAAGAATTGATCAAGAAGTAAAAGTGAATGGCAACCTGGGCAGCAGTGACCATGAGATGGTACAGTTCAAGCTGCTTATTAATGGAAAAAAGGAAAGAAGCAAAACACAGACCCTGGACTTCAGAAAAGCAGATTTTGGCTCCCTCAGGGAACTGATGGGCAGGATCCCATGCGGGGGGCTGATCTGAAAGGGAAAGGCATACAAGGGAGCTGGCTGTCTTTTAAAGAAACCCTGCTAAGGGCACAGAAAGATACCATTCCGATGAACAGAACAGCAAACATGGAAGGTGACCAGCAAGAACTCTGCACTGAGCTAAAGCATAAAAAGGAAGCTGATAGGAAGTGGAAGCTTGGATGGATGACTAAAGAGGCATATAAAGATATTGCTCAGGACTGCAGGGATAAAATCAGAAAGGCCAAATGAGAACTGGAGTTGCAGGTAGCAAGGAATGTGAAGGATAACAGGAAGGGGTTCTACAAGTATGTCAGTAACAAGAAGAGGATCAGGGATGGTGTAGATACCTTACTTAATGGATCATGTATCCTTGTGATGGAGGATGAGGAAAAAGCTGAAGTGCTCAATGCTTTTTTTTACTTCAGTTTTCACAGGCAGGGCCAGCCCCCGCCCCACTACATTGGGTATGGCAGACTGGAGAGAAAAAGAGAGGCCCTTGGTGATGGAAGCTCAGGTTAGGGACAACTTAAAGAACCTGGATGTGCACAAATCCATGAAGCCAGATGAACTGCATCCGAGAGTGATGAGGGAGTTGGCTGATGAGATAGCAGTACTTCTGGCCATTATCTCTGAAAACTCCTGGTAAATGGGGGGAGGTGCCGGAGGACTGGAAAAAAAGCAAATATAGTGTCTATCTTCACAAAAAGGGAAAAAGGAGGATCCAGGAAATTACAGACCTGTCAGCCTCACCTCATTCCCTGGACAAATCATGGAGCAGGTTCTCAAAGAATCCATCCTGAAACACTTGGAGGAAAATAGAGTGATCGGGAACAGTCGGCATGGATTCACGAAAGGGTAATTTGTGCCTGACCAACCTCCTTGCCTTCTATCATGTTGACTGGATTTGTGGATGCAGGAGGAGCTGTTGATATGCTATACCTCGATTTTATCAAGGCTTTTGATGTGGTTTCCCACAGCATTCTCATCAGAGAGTTAAGGAAGTATGGGCTGGATGTGTGGACTGTAAGGTGGATAGAAAACTGGCTAGATCAGCAGTTTCAGCGAGTAGGAATCAATGGCTCCGTGTCTAGTTGGCAACCAGTAAAGAGTGGTGTTCCCCAGGGGCTGGTCCTGGGGCCAGTTCTGTTCAATATTTTCATCAATGATCTGGATGATGGGATTGATTGCACACTCAGTAAATTTGCAGATGACACGAAGCTGGGGGGAACAGTAGACACACTGGAGGTCAGGGACAGGATGCAGGGAGACCCAGACAAATTGGAGCAGTGGGCCAATAGAAATCTCATGAGGTTCAATAAGGACAAGTGCAAAGTCTTGCACTTGGGACGGAAAAGCCCCATGCACTGATACAGCTGGGGAGCGATCAGCTAAGTAGCAGCAGTGTAGAAAAGGACCTGGGGGTCATGGTGGATGGGAAGCTGGATATGAGTCAGCAGTGTGCTCTTGCTGCCAAAAAGACTGATGGCATACTGGGCTGCATAAGTCAGTGTTACCAGCATACTGAGGATGTGATCATTCCCCTCTATTTGGCACTGGTGAGGCTGCATCTGGAATACTGTGTCCAGTTTTGGGCTCCCCACTACAAAAATGACATGGACAAATTAGAAAGAGTCCAGTGGAGGGCAACAAAAATGATCAAGGGGCTGGAGCACAAGACCTGTGAAGAAGGACTGAAGGAACTAGGCTTATTTAGCCTGCAGAAGAGAAGACTGAGGAGGGATTTGATAGCAACCTTCAACTACCTGAAGGGATGCTCCAAGGAGGACAGAGCTCTGCTATTCACTGTAGTAACAGAGGACAGAACAAGGAGCAATGGTTTCAAGTTGCCACTGGGTAGGTTGAGGTTGGATATTAGGAAAAACTTTCTTAATAGGCAAGTGGTGAAGCATTGGAATGGGTTACCTAGGGAAGTGGTGGAATCTCTGTCTTTGGAGATATTTAAGGCTCAGGCAGACAAAGCCCTGGTTGGGATAATTTAATGGGAGTGGTCCTGCTTTTAGCAGGGAGTTGGACTAGATGACCTCATGAGGTCCCTTCTAATGCTATGGTTATATGATTCTAAGTAGTCTGAAGTTAGTTCAAACTAAGTGCACTTTTTAGTTCAAGCTAATTATTTAATTTGAACTAGCTACATTTCATAGAATCATAGAATCCTAGGGTTGGAAGGGACCTCATAGGTCATCTAGTCCAACCCCCTTCCAGAGGCAGGACCACTCCCACTAAACCATCCCAGTTACGGTTTTGTCCAGCCGGGCCTTAAACACCTCCAAAGATGGAGGTTTCACCACCTCCCTCGGCAGCTCATTCCAAGGCTTCACCACTCGCCTAGTAAAAAAGTTTTTTTGATATCCAGCCTCAACCTCCCTAACCGCAACTTGAGACCATTGTTCCTCGTTCTGTCCTCTGTTATTACCGAGAACAGTCGAGCTCCATCTTCCTTAGAGCATCCCTTCAAGTAGCTGAAGGTTGCTATCAAATCCCCCCTCAATCTTCTCTTCTGCAGACTAAATAAGCCTAATGCTTTTTTTAGTTCAAATGAACATTTAGTTTGAATTTAAAAAAAAAAAACAAACCAAGCAACTGAACTAACATTTGAACTAACAGTTAGTTTGAACTAAATAAACATATTTAGTTCAAACTAACCATTAGTTTGAACTCATTGGCTGTGTTCACACAGCAGTCTTATTTTGAAACAACAGAGGTTGTTTCGAAATAAGAAATACCCTGTTCACACGACGCACAGTTGTTTTGAAACAACGGAACCCGTTGTTTCGAAACAATGACGGTGTTTCGAAACAACTTAAACCCCATGTGGGGATGAAACAATGCCTTGTTTCAAAGTCACACGGTGACTTGTTTCAAAATGACTGTTGCCTGAACCTGCTATTTTGCTTTGAGCTTTTTTCCTTAATTCGAATTAACAAACTGTTAATTCGAATTAAGTTATTTTGAAATAAGGTGTTATTTCAATACAAGTTGTTTCGAAACAACTGTATCAAAATAACCCCCCTGTGTGTGAACACAGCCATTTAGTTCAGACTAGCATGCCTCCACTGACTGGGCTAGTCCAAACTGCAAATGCAAATTATTTCAAACTAAGCAGTTAGTTCAGAGTAACCAGCTGAATTAACTAGTTCCAATTAAGCTTTGCTTAGTTCAAACTAAAAAACAAACAAAAAAAACCTAGCCGAACTAGGTAAAACTTAGTGTAGACATGGATCAAATTAATTTGGATTAAGTTTGCTTAGTCCGAACTTTTTTGCTATTGTAGACATAGCCCTTGAATTCACATCTTTGTTTATAAAACTCCAGTGAAAAAACAACAAGGAGTTGTGTGGCACTTTAAGGCTAACAGATTTATTTTTTGCATGAGCTTTTGTGGGAGAAGACCCCACTTCCTCAGATGCTTCAAAGATGGGTGAACTTACAGAAAGGAATGAAACTAAATGCAAGGGGGTGTAAAACATAGGATCATAAACATAGGATCATATAAACAAAGGATTATATAAAACATATAAAACATAGGATCATATAAAACTCCAGCCTTAAGAAGCCCACCCCTGAATGTTCTACCTTGATTCCAGGTCTAATCAATAAGGAATCCACATAAACCCCAGTCTCTGATTAGTTCCAGTGTTCCAGACTGTTTATTTAGGGTCTTTTTACAAGCAAGGAATAAAAAGATAACATCACATGGTTTACATTGACTTTTGCAGACAAACATCATCCTGAGAACTCTGGAAGGAGAGATCCTGATAGAGAAAGCGAAGATCTACCAGTCCCTTCCGCTGTCCATAGAGAACGACCTACGGCCTTACTATAAAGGTAGGACTCTTGGACTGGATGATCCTGTTCTGTGCAGGGGTCAACAATCTCTACCGACCCCTGTACCAGCCTCTCCTCCTTGACTGTCAGCCAGTGCCAGTGGCTGTTCACACAGCCTCATTTCGAAACAATGGGTTGTTTCGAAATAAGGTTTCAGCTGTTCACACAACGCATGGACACGCTGCTCCCTGCCGGCTTAAAGCCTGGTCTGCCCCCAAACCCGCCGCGACCACAGCCCGGCTGTGCAGGCACCAGCGGCGTTCAGTGCTGGGCAGCGCTGAACCCCGCCGGTGCCTGCAGCCCCCTGCGGAAGCGAAATAGCATGTTCACAGTGTGAACATGCTATTTCGTTTCCCGCCTTTTTCCTTATTTCAAATTAACATTTTGTTAATTCGAAGTAAGTTGTTTCGAAATAAGCATTATTTCGATATACAGTTGTTTCGAAACAACCGTATCGAAGTAACCCGCTGTGTGTGAACACAGCCAGTGGCTCCCTCCAGAGAAATAAAAGTGGCAGCTGCCTGAGAATTTGGTGGCAGCCATGGCTAGAGGTTGGGGGGTGGGGGGGGCACTTCCCTGGCATGTCGCTGAACATCGTCATTCATGGAAAGAAGCTGCCTGCACTGGCTCCTCTTGGCAGCATCCCTGGGGACAAGGGTCCAGAGGGATGCCTTGGAAAGAAGCTGCCTGGAGGAGCTCCTCTTGGGGGTCTCCAGGCATGCTGAGGAAAGAAGATACCCAGAGTGGTTCCTTGGTGGCTGCACACGACAAAGAGAAGACATTCCAGGCATCTACTTTCTGCACCATGCCTGAAACAGGGGCATGGTGGGGACCCTTCGTGCCCCAGCTACCCCTGAAAGAAGCTGTCCGGGGTGGCTTTCAGTGGCAGGAACCACAATTTCTGTGGCATTGCAGGGGGTATGGCATGCTGCTCCGAATGGGCTCTTGTGTCACTGTTGGGGGTTGCCTACTTCTGTGTTAGTTTGTGCTCCAGCATCAAACATCCTCCAAACAGGAAAAACGGCAGGTGAGGGAAAAGCACATTGCTCTCTATCTTCAGGCATAAGGGGATTGTGCAGGCATGCAGTAATTACTGACTCTTATGGGGTCTTGTACCTCATGCTGGCTCATCAGCCAAAGGCTTAGCAAGGCACGGCTGGCCACTGCTGTGTGGCAGTCTCTCTGCAGCTGCGAGGATCAAAGGCCTGAGAAGCACGAGGAAGAGGGGGCTGCCAAGGGAGTGACCAGGCTAGAGAGGGGAACTCCTGCCATCAGGCTGCTGAAGGGCCGCCAGAGACAACTCAGTGGAAAGAGACAATCAGACCAACAGACTGAAGAGCCTGCAGAAACTGAGAGAAAGAAGGAAGGAGTTCAAGGCACAACCAGAGTTGATGATCCCTGATCCAGTTTATCTAGCTTGAGGGTCCTGAGCTAAACCCAGTGAAATGGGTGGGCCTGGGTTCCCCTGCTGACAGCCTGATGAATTGTAGAGCAAAGAGAATTTTCAGATCCTGGGCACCAGGAATGGACTAATCACCCTGCCAGGCTAAGTGAGCTCAGGTACCATGCTCCGCATTCAGCCATAGGTGGCACCATTGCATCAATTCATGCTGATCCATCAAATAAATGAGTCAGTTGAGGAAATGGCTGGAAAAATTATCAAGGAAAGACTTTTTGAGGATCTGGAGCACCAAGTCATCAAAAACCAGTTTGGTTTATGCCAGGAAGATCAATGATGGACACGGTGTCTGCAGCCCTAATATTGCAGGAGAAGGAAAGAGAGGAGCTTGAGGAATCGCATTTGGTGTCTGTGGCCTTACAGAAGGCTCATAACAACTTTCCTAGAGCATTGTGATGGTGAAGCCTGTCATGGCACAATTTTCTGGAGGCAATTTGCTTCGGACTATTATGGGCAACAAAACAATAGTGAGAAGCATCTCTCACACCAATGGGGCACTTGACTTGTTGTAAGGCTGGGTCTAATATGCAAATTAAATTCTGTGAAAGCAGGATTGAATTGAGACTATGGGTTCTCTTCCCATTACAAAAGATAATTTGACTTCAGGCTTCCCAGGGTTTGAACCTAACAACTGCTCTGATTTGCTGTTACTGTATGACCTGATCCTATGTTTTACACCCCTTTGCATTTATTTTCATTCCATTCTGTAAGTTCACCCATCTTCTAAGCATCTGACGAAGTGGGATTTTCTCCCACGAAAGCTCATGCAAAAAATAAATCTGTTAGCCTTTAAGTGCCACATGACTCCTTGGGTTTTTTTTCTACATCAAGGATCAGCTTTAAGTCCATTCCTATTTGTCTCTGTAAAGGACACTTTGAGGCAGGTGATTAGGAAAGAGCCTCTATGGAGCGTGTTTTCACAGGTGATATAATGTGCTGCAAGGGTAGGTATGAAAAAGAGACCTAGAATGATGGCCTACAAAGAAGAAAATGCTTTGCAAATCAGTTGACAAAAGGCAGAATAATTTGGTGCTTCACTGAGAGGGGCAACAAGAAACCAGTAAATCTGGATGGGTGAGCATATACTCCGTGAAACTATTTTAATACCATCCCTTTGGTCAGTTTTGAGCCCTGATGGAAATGCAGGTGTGGATTTAGGAGTCTGATGAAGAGTGCTTGGTGTAAATGGAGCAAATTGACAAAGAATTCTTTGCCATAAAAACATGCCATGAAACCTAAAAAACAAAATGTATAAGACCATGACTGGACCAACTGAGACATGCAGGCTTGAACACTTGCCAATGAGTAAGAGAGAGCTACTACTTCATGCTGTGGAAATTAAAATGCTCTGGTAGACAGTGAACAAGACCAGATCAGAGAAGCTAGTCAGTGAAATGGATTGAGACCAGGTGCAGATATCTGCCATCAGGAAAAAGCTAAAAAACTGTTGTGGTCAGGTCATGGGAGACAAAGAGATGTTGTATGTTAGCTAGAGAGTACAAGATCTACTAATCACAGGATAAAGATCATGAGAAAGACCCGGAAAAAGATGGCTTTAGATGCTGGAACAGAACATGAAGAAGGTTGGTTTCATCTTTGAAAATGCACTTGACAGAAAGCTTGGATACAAAGAACAAGAACTACTGACTCTGGCTAAAATGAGCCAGGAAAGTGAAGAAGAGATGTTTCTTCAAACAGAAAGAAGAACTTTTGTTGCCTCTTACTGAGGTCCAGTTACAGGGGCTGTCTCAGTTTCATTCACACCAATAGAACATGCGACATAATATGTAAATTGATGTTCTTGGGTGTCATGACTTTGGTGGTGCCGGGGGTCTGGCCAGTGCATCCTTCCTGCCATCCAGCAGATTGCTGTCAGGGCAATCCAAACCTCTGGAGCCCTGGATGTTCTCAGCTTTCCTGGCTCTCAGTGGGCTGCAGCACTAGTTCATACCACAGCCTCTTCCAGTCCACTGCCTGTTCATGGAAACGAAGCTCTTCACACCTCCTGCATTGGGTCCTCAAGAGCAGGGCTGACCCCAGAAGACACTCTAGTCACTTAAACACACCCTCTCCCAGAACTGCACCCGCAAAGGTGTGAAGCTTCTGGTTACAGTGTAACCCTCCAGAGTCACGCAATTATTGTAAAGCATTTGACACAGCAAGAGACACTGAGTCCAGAGCCTGCTTCCTGAATGCTCTTGTACTAAATTAAATAAAGCACAAGGCACAAGGGAGAATTGTGTACACACAGCACTAAGCCATATGTGCATTTCACTGCATCTGTATCCTCATCGCTCCAGAGTGTTTTTGGGTGGGACAGAGTTATCCATAGTCTTCTGCTTTGGTCTTGTGGGCTGCAGAATGGAGCCTTCTTCTGGGCCAGCTTGCATCCTTGCATGGACCAGTTTGACCTTTTCCCTTTGCAGTTATTCAGGCCATCTGGACTCAGGAAAGCAAGAAGGCACCTTGTAGCTGATGAAACCTGGCACACAGAGACCTGCTTTTCTCTCCTTTTGAGAGAAATAAAACAGCTGGAGACCCAAAGATCAGGTCTTTCTTATCACTTTTAGGAATCTTTCCAGCATCCTTCAATGAGCACATGCTCCTGTCAGGTGATGGTGTACCTGACATGTCAGTTCCTTTGAGTGTGAGGTGCTTCAATTTCTAGGGGCAATTACATTTCAGTATCTTCAATTAAAAGCCATCAGTTGTCAGATGTGTATCACGATGCCTTGGAATTTCAGCCCAATATGAAGGCAACAGCATAACAGAGAGGACAACTAGCTCCCACTTTCAAAAGAGTCTGCAGCTTGATCAGGACCTGTACCATCCATCAGACATCAAAAAAGTCATGCATTTGTAAAGACAGATTCCCAAATCATCACAAGTAGGCCTTGGCTCAGGTGCTAGGGATCAGATGTCATCAACGCAAAAGCCACAGAACTCAGTCTCATTATTGACAGTCTCAAGAAAAATGCTGAAGACTTGAGCCGGGCCATGGTCTCTTTGTCTTTTAATGGGAAACTCATCAGCCAGCTGTGCTGGAGGCTGGTGAGTCTCAGTGGCTATGTCTAAACTAGAGGGCTCAGTTAAGTCAACTTAACAAAATGTGGCCATTAAAGTTGACTTAAGGCAGAGTACCCATTTAAGTCAACTTTATAAAGGCACGTTAAGCTAGGGGACGCATTTTAAGTCGACTTTAAATGGGTCTCCTCGCTTAAGTCGACTTTATAAAGTTGGCTTAAATGGCTATCCTGCCTTAAGTCAACTTTAATGGCTACATTTTGTTAAGTTGACTTAATAAAGTTAACTTAAGCCTTAAAGTTGACTTTAAGAGCAAGAGTTATTAAGTAGACTTGAGCACTTGCTTAAGTCAACTTAAGGAACTCCAAATGTGGTTATGGACTTGGTTAAGTTGACTTAAGCATCCAGTGTAGACATAGCCAGTGTGTCTGGGCTGGGGGATAGGCTTGAGGCATATCTCTGGAACAGGGGATGGAGGCTTGATAAGGAGCACTGTAGGCGTCATGACAGGGTGGTTCCTTGTTGGAGTCCACCTGGCAGTTTTGGGGGTGGTGGGCTTGATGTTGCTGTGGTAAGGTTGTCCAGGCTGCTAAGCTGTTACAGCTGCCTGGTGCTTCTGTTCTTGAAGATCCAGCTTTGTCATTACTCACCAGTGCTGCAGCCAGTTAATTCAGGAGACTTCACTGTCAATCCTAAAAAAGAGCACAAGCATGGCTCGGTGACAGACGCACTTGGCCAGACTCACTGCCCTCAAGGTAAAGCCCTAGAGTCCCATAGGAGCGACAGGTCGATGGAGACATGAGTAATTTCTGCTGTCCCCTCAGCACAGAAAGGGCTAAGGCCAGGTGCTCCACTTTTTATAGCCTGGAACAAACAATATAGGCATCATCTCACCTCTTTCATGACATATGCTTGATACCTCCTCTTACGCTATACTCCTGACACATTGGGCCACACATCCTCTCTATTCCTTTCTTCAGTCATATCCTCTTATCTTGTGCTTGGTTGGGGTGTACTTGTGCTAGCTTTCTGGAAAGTATTTACTTATATAGCCAATGCCAGGTACTAGTGGTGCCCTTGCCAACTTCATGTACCGGACAGCAAACCTGTATGCACCTGCTTTAATACATGGTCTGACTTTGGTTCGCAGCCTTTGGTTCAGGCCTTGCACAAGACCCTGTGCTCCATGCTGTCTCCCTCTACTGCCGGGGCAGACTGAGACCCTTGTGGATGGTTGGAGCTATTCCCAGAAGATTAAAGACATGTGGGGGAAGGAAGCAGGTCATGGCACTGAGGCAGAGAAGTGGGATGGGGAAGAGTCTGTGAACAGGGGCCAAGAACTGGCACAAATCAATTCCTGCTCAAAATTTCACTGGCATCTCTGCAGTGCCCTGAGGCAGTGGGGCCCCTCCCACTCCAGGCTTGGGGTGTGTGGGCATGGGGATGGAGGGTCATTTGCACTGAGAACATGAGAGGGCTACATTGGCTAGGGCAACCAAGTTGGCTTCTTGCTCCAGCACCACAGCCTCAGTCACTAGAATATCAGCCAGATGTGCCTTTGAGTGATGCTGTCATCATCACTGGCTGCCGTTAGTTTCCTCCCTAAACCCCATCCTAACTGTAGCCAATACCAGATCTTTCCTGGTCTTGCCCAGCATGGTGACTGTTCCTATCTTTCCTACAGAGGCAGCTATGATCCAGGGGCGGCACTCCTGCCAAAAGATGCGAAAACTCATTGAGGATAGCATTAGGAAAAAGACGGAGGATGGGATGTTTGAGCAGGCAAAGGAGAAGATGACGATGCTGCTCCAGAACCTGAAGGTGAGGGAGGCTTCCCCCTGCTCTGTAGGAATGTGTTTATGAGTTTGGCTGGTGCTGTCTGTGGGTAGTTGTAGCCTGACTCTTTATGATTTGGAATTTGGATGGGCATTTCCAACAGATCTTGCCAGGGAATTTGGGTTCTTGCCTGAATCTGACCACAGATAAAATCTAAAATGAGGACCCCCAAGGATGTCCAACCGGAATGCTTACATGGCAAGAGGGCTGGTCCCTTTATACCCTGTTTACCATGGGTCGCTTTGGGTCCTCCTTCTTTACTCATATATGGGGAAATCACCCCAGAAATTGTAGGAGTACATTTATATCATTGGTCAAGGGGTTTGTGCATGTGATTGAAGCATATCCACCCTCCAGAACATTCCATCATCTTCCTCTTTTATTATTTATGGGTATTTTGTGGGTTTTGTGGTGCTTTAGTAAATGTCTTGGGTTCAAACTGGCAAGGCCCAGGTTGTTTTTCTATCAGCTGGCAGTTATAATCAAAATATAACCTCCTAGATATTCGCATCACTGCTCATCCAACAAACCCAATCTGTGTCTAGTATTAATCTAATATTAACTTAGTTTCCAAACTTCGATGTAACTTGTTCCAGTAATCAGTACAAAATGGTCATGCTAACTTATAAATTTATGCTAAGTATAAATTTATAATGTTAATAATCTACAAAGAAAGAATACATATGTGATCCACAGATGAATACATATGTGCAAACCAAGACTATGTTAAGCTAAGGGCTACACAACACAGCGTCCAAAGAGGAGTGTCCAAGAGCAAGTTACCCAGTCTGAATTTTGGCTATAGCTGTTGATGCAAACTCCCTGATCCATGAGTTGTTTAATTTCTGCCTAGATAAGAGCAACTGGACCTTGATTTTCAGGGGTCCTTTAAGGCCCTGATCTTATGAATATTCTTGTCTCACTCCACTAGAACTACAGATAGGCTTAACAATAAATATGTGAGTGTTTGCACAATTATTATTATTAGTTTTAATATTTGTGTTACCCCAGTAATGAGGAGCTCCACTTGTGTGCCAGACCCAGCGTTTTAGGAGCTGTCCAAACACAGACCAAAAGAACAGGCCCAGCCCTGCTTATAGACAAGAGAGAACACGTAGTCGGTGTGCAAATGATAAATGATCTCTCTGCAGTGAACTGCATGGAACCCAACGGCTCTTGGAAGAAAACTAGTGTTTGCTCCATTTTCCTGAGAACAGGTGTATGTTCTAGCAAATCGTTTCTGTTTTTGTGCAGATGCAGGGTGTCAAACATGCAGTCCATGGGCCAAACCTCTTCCCTCTGGCCCTGTGATTGTGCTCCACAGGGCCACACTCTAGCAGAGTTGGAGGTACTGCAGGGCATGTTTTTACATATACAGCCATAGTGATTTAAACTACACCAAGGTTTATAGCGGATATCGTTAGAATTTATATTAGAAAGTAGCATTTTGATTATACATATGGCCCACTTGATGTACATTTCGGTCATATCTGACCTGCCATAGCAAATGAGTTTGACAGCCCAGTATAGGATAAAAAGCAGTTTTTAAACACCAATTACATTGTAATGAACAGCACTCTTAACAAATCTCTTAAAAACTGTGTCCGTGATAATTGTGAGCACATCTGTTTGTAGATTAATTCAAGTATTTGCAGGACTCTGAAAAATGCAAACAAGCATTTTGATGCTGCTCCCTATTTTTGCACATGCAAACTGATGGGGCTTCCAGTGAGCATAATGTTTTGTTGAACTCGTCCTGCGTGCTTCTGTAGATTGCACTGACCATAGCTACTGTCTAGATTGGGGGGGCCAAACATATGGCCAACAAACTTCTTCCATCCAGCTTGCAACTGTACGCTTGAAGACCACACTCCTTCCCTAACAGAGTGCAGTCTCACATACTCAGTGCTCTGCAATGCCATGAGAATGTCGGCTCTCAGAAGCACTGTGGAGCTCTGGGTATGCACAATTGTGCTCTGCAATACTGTGAGAACACAGCCTCTCTGTTGGGTGTGACACACCTAACCTAGATATTATCAGAAACAACTGTGAGATGCGAGGGTTCTAGTGATGTTGTAAATGTTGTCCCATGATATTCTACGTCTACACTACAAAAGTTAGTTCCAATTAACAAAATCGAACTAATAAGTTGGACCTTAGTTTGAACTAAACATAACCTTAGTAAGTGGAAGTTAACAAAGTGCACTAATTCAAATTAAACATTAAGTTGAATTAGTGTATTTTGTTTCTGATCATTGGCATAGCACAGTATCAGATAGTCCAAGCAGGAGAGTGAAGAGAGACCAGAAGGAATGTAGTTCCTGGTTCCAAAGGGGTAGCCATGCTAGTCTAATTCAGCAAAACAAACAAGGAATCCTGTGGCACTTTCGAAGACTAACACATTTATTTATTGTATGAGCTTTCGTTGGAGAAAAATCTCAGCTTTGTCAAATGCTCTGAAGATGGGGAACTTAACAGAATAGGAGGAAAAAATGCAGGGAAGTGTAAGTCATAGGATCAGGTCAGACTGTTAGAGCAAATGAATGCAGTAGTTTAGTTTGAAACATTGGAGAACAGCATACAGAGGAAGATGAGGTCCAGTCAGCTGTTGTAATGAGAAGAGAATCCATAGTCCTTCTTTAGTCCTCCAGAAATACTCTCAAATTTGCATATGAATTTCAATTCTGCAGTTTCTGTTTGAAACTTCGCTATGATATCCATTTGTCTGAGCACAGCTATTAATGAATCATCTATAGAGTGAGTAGGGCAATTGAAGTATTCCTGTACTGGCTTTTGAATGCTCTTATTTCTGAGGTCAGACTTGTGTCCATTTATTCATTTGTGCAGAGACTGTCCTGTATGTCCCATATATAGATCCAGCCTGTCCCCTAGGGACCCGTCCACTATTAGTAGGTCATGAGTTTCTCTTCAAAGAAGGAAGAGAAATATTTATTGAATGCTGTTGCCATTCCTGAATTCTTTTTGAGACATGTATCATTTCCATCTAGTGATGATCCAACACCACACAGCCATTCAGTGATGGACAATGCCATTATTAGGGTTCTTTGCTCCTGTGATGGGGCAGCTGCCCTGCACTGGCCAGGAGAGGGTTAAAAAGAGCCCAGAGAGAACAGCTGATCAGGCTGAGGGATAGCTGTCATCAGGGCTCAGGACTGGGTGAAAAAAGCCGGCTGCAGAGCCAGGTTGGGTCCATCTTCCTAGGTCTGTGGGATCAGCCCCGGGCAGCTCCCTGTGGACAGCAGTGCTCTGTTACTAACTCAGTCATGGGAGAGAGCAGTGGTTCCAAACCTCTTTTCTGCTGTGGCGCACCTTGAAACCTTTAATTATTTTGAGGCGCACCACCATATAGTCTCCAAAGGAATCTATGAATATTCATGAGCCAACCCAAAACGCTTTGAGTAGTTTCTCAAAATATTCCATGCACAGCTGTGCAGGCCTGATGACACATTGGTTGGGAAGCACAGGATTAGAGCAGTGGGTCTCAGTTATTGTGTTGCCACACACTGGTAAGTGTGCCGTGGATAGCCAGGGAGATGGCTGGATTTGGCTTTTTGGGGAGTGGGGGGGTGGGCTCGTGTGTCCTGTAGGATTGTGATATGCCATCAAGTATGTTGCGATCTGCAAAACGTTAAGAACCACTGGGTTAGAGACTTATTGTAGCAGTGAGTGGATGGGGCTCTGGGGCTTGTATTGTACAGTAGGTCAGGCTAGATCATATTAGTCCCTTCTGACCTTAGAGTCTATGAAATATACTTTCTTTATAATCCATCTGCCATTCTGCAAAATCCCTTGGGATCCAAGTGTCAAATTGGTCTCTTTCTTTCCTGCCTTTCTTAACCAGCAGGAAAAGCTCTCCAGGGTGATCAAGGCCCATAGATACAGCCAAGCAGCCCCGCAGCTTACACATGAAGGTGTCAGTGGTACTTCTGCCCATATCTACACCTAAAATCTTCATTCGGACTTGGTTATTCCAAACTAAGTAGTTCAAAAGTTAGTTCAGACTATGCACATTATTTTTAGATCAAACTAACTTTTAGTTTGAACTAGTTGTTACTTTTTGTTTGAACTGACTTTTTAGTTTGAACTAGAAAAGTGTGGTTAGTTCAAACTAAAAGTTAGTTTCAACTAAAAAAACATGCTTAGTTCGAACTAACCATTAGTTCGAAATTATTGGCTATGTCCACACATACATGCTTCTTAGGTTAAATCAAAATAAGTTAATTCAAAATAAAATCCTTAATTTGAATTAACTTAAATTGAAATAAGCAAAAACCTCAAATCGATATAGCAAGTCTAGACACAGGACTTGCTATTTCGAATCACGTGAGGGGCACCATGGGAGGTGTGGCAATGTGGCCCCTACCTGGGCCATGCCCCTACCCAATATATACAAAAAGGAAGGCACGCTGGGAAGAAGAAGAAGGGAAGACGTGTTATTTTGAAATAACACATCTGAATAACCATTTCAAAATAACAGATGATTCGAATTAAATTAGGTTTAAGCTATTTTGAAATAATATCTCTTGTTTCAAAATGACGGAGCTGGTCATTTTGAAACAAAAAACGTCATGTGAACTTACTCTTTTTTAAATTAAAATAACCAGTGTTAAAAGATAAGTGTGGACATAACCATTTAGTTCAAACTAGCACGTCTACGTTGTGCTAATTCAAACTAAATATGCACATTTGTTTGAACTAAGCAAGTTAGTCCATTTTTAGTTAGAACTAGCCAAAGCCTAGTGTAGACAGGGATCGAATTAGTTCAAATTAAGGCTCCTTAATTCAAACTAATTTGCTAGTGTAAACATAGCTTCTGTGACTCAGTGGTGGACACGCACAGGGCTGGTTGACTGTGATTAGATGGTCACGGACAGCTCAGCTGGCACTGCTCTAGATGGCGCAGACTCTGGCTCCCCTCCCCTTTCTGAGCTGGCTCCTAGGAGCAAAAGGCTGTCCGATCACTTCCATGCTCACATGCTGTGTCATGTGTTTGCTGCAGAAATATATTGTGACAAAGCTACGGACAGACATTCCCACCATGCTCAAACTCGCCTTGTCTCACCGGGAGGAACTCACCGGAAGTCTACCAGGTAACACTCAGAAATCTTCTCCTAGGTACAGGTGGAATCAGAACTCCCTCTGCCCTCTGGTGGTATGAATTTTTACAATGAGGGGTCATAGGCCCACAGACTGACATGGGACCCTGCCGGCCAGGGGTAGCCATCTGAAAATGCAAAGATCAGGGCAGGCTGCAAATGGAGAGCAGGTTCTCCCAGGACTGGTGGACAATCCAACCTGCCAAAAACATGCTTCTGGTCACCCACACTGGCTATCACAAAGCCACAATAAAATTTACTCAGCCCCCTTTACTGCAATTCAGGCTCTGGACCCCAATGAGCCACTGGGTCTAGTTTCTTAAAAGTTCATGCTTTTTATCAAAAAGGGTTTCTCCTGAGTCCAAAGGGCCAGCCAAATTACCAGATCAATATAAGTTTGGCTCTAACCCAAGATACTGTGCTGCCAACCAATTCTTTACTAACTAAAACTAATGGTTTATTATATGAGGAAAGAAACAAGTTATAAGGGAATTGTTAAAGAAGCACAGCACAAGTTAAAACACAGATTTATCCAACATTCATAACTTCCAATACAGATATGACATGTGCACATTAACAATGTTATCATACTTTGCAAATTATACCCTTTTTGTCAGTAACTGGCATGGCCTATCTCCTATGGATTACTGTAACTTTGAAATATTGATATTAAATAATACCACAAATGGTCCCCTGATCCAGCCAGCATCACAGCACACATGCTGAACCAGGCCCTAATGAGAAATTTGAGTGTCAACTGGCCTATGTGCCTGAGGAGAAGTCCACTGCCTTATTACATGGAGCTGCAATGTGGGAGAACCAGCACATCCTCCCACCAAGGGCCAGATGGCTCAGTGGGGCTGGGCGATGAGCTGTGGCCCACTGCTATTCCACCCTCCCTCCTCAAAAAGGGTCGAATGCAGAAGGTCCCTGTGAGAACAGGAGCTGTGTTTGATGGAGATACAGAGCCCCAGTTCATGCACCATACAGCTGTCCTGGCGGGGCTGCAGAGGGAGCAGGGAGGGCTGCATGGCAACCTGAGGGCCTTCCCTGCCTCCATACATGCAGCCTGAATACTCTGGCAGCTTTCCACTGACTTCACTGGCTGTGGGGGTGGGATGAGCAACTTGTCTGAGGGCTCACAGGGATCTGAGCTGGCCTGGGAATCCAACTGACATCTCCTGGGTGCCAGTGGAGGGCCATAACCACAAGGTCATCTGTTGTGCTGCTGGCTTTGCTGCCTGCTTCTATGTGGCCTTGCGTGAACCACCTAATTGTGTTGTGCCTCAGTTTCCCCATCTGTGAAATGGGAATAATGATGCTTTACCAGGCTTTCCAAAGCACTCTGAGCACTCTGGATGCCAACCCTAGGGGTATATCAACACTGCAGCCTCAGGTCAACTTATCCTCCCTTGAGTTGAGACAAAGAAACTCCCTGGCTACCTTTAGAATTCATTAAGTAGCCTTAAGTAGTTAAGCAGTCATCCATTGTGGACGTAGCCTTTAGTAAATTCATCAAGATTAACTTAAAGTCATCCTTCTTAAGTTGACTTCAAAGAGCCCTCCCATGTAGACATAGCCTAGGTGTGTGCTAAGTACGATTAATTTATCTATTCCTGAGTTAATAAGTGTGGAGGTTTCTACAAAGGCATATGGCTTATCTGTGAGCCTCTGCTACTGGCAAAAATCCCATAATAGCAAGACATGGGACATCAGATGGGGAGAGCTCTGAACCCCACAGAGAATGGTTTCCCAGGTTTCCGGCTAGCTGGTCTTGCCTGTATGCTTAAGGTCAAACCATTCACCATTATTTGGGACTGGGAATGAACTTTCCCTCAGGTCAAATTGGCAAAAACTATGCATGCTTTCACATCCCCTTGCAATATGGGGAATAGGTCACTTGCTGGCTTAACTTGGAGTCAGCGTTGGATGTAGTGTAATCTGCTCTTGAGATTGCAATTTAAGGACTTCAGTAACTTAGCCAGAGGTTTTAGGACTCCTAGGGCTGTGTTCACACAGCACTCTTATTTCGAAACAACAGAGGTTGTTTCGAAATAAGAATTCTGCTGTTCACACAACGCACAGTTGTTTCAAAACAAGTTAAACCCCATTTGGGGTTGAAACAACCTTGTTTCGAAACCCTTGTTTCAAAACAATGCGTGTGAGCATGTTGTTTTGGAACAAAGTGTTCCGAACAACATTGGATCCTCAGCACCCTGGCCAGGGAACCCTCAGGACCTTGGCCAGGGTGCTGAGGGCTGTCCCTCAGCCCCAGAAAGGGGGTTGCAGCCCCAGAAAAGGGGCTGTAGCCTCCAGCGCGGTGGGGGGGGTGTTGAACCCCCTGCCAGGCAGCTCAGCCCGGGCTGCCCCCCCCCAACCCGCTGGCAGAGTGGGGGGCAGCCCGGGCTGCGGGCGCAGCCCCCCGGGGGGGGGTCCCCCCCCCCCCCCTCTGGAGGCTGCAGCCTCCTTTCTGGGCTGCAGGGTGAGCCGCAGCAGCCCCCTGCAGCAGGTAATGAAATAGCATGTTCACAGTGTGAACATGCTATTTTGTTTCCGCTTTTTTCCTTATTTTGAATTAACATTTTGTTAATTCAAAATAATGTATTTCGAAATAAGGTGTTATTTCGATAGAAGTTGTTTTGGAACACCTTTATCAAAATAACCCTCCGCGTGTAAATACAGCCCTAGAGGAGTGGCTGGGTGAAGTTCTGTGGCCAGTAATGTGCAAGAGGTCACAACAGATGTTCACGATTATTCTTCTCATCTAAAACTCTGAGTCTATGAGCTATTCTGACCCTGATCCAGCAAACCTCTTAAATACAAAAAATGGTAACTCGTGATTTCTTTGTTGTGTGGCGAGTCAGAACACTTTTTGTTGCTACATTATAAAGGAAAATAGACACTTCTTTTTTGGAAGAAATATTACTAACCATGTTTTAATCTGCTGTTCTTTTCGCAGACCTCCAATATGAATATGAACAAATTGAAGAGATTCATAAAGAGTTTCAAGAAATGTGAAGTTCTTAAAAGAGATACCATGAATGCTTTCATCACAATCTCTTTCAGTGTGCTTGCTAGATTCCTTCTTTAATTGTGGGGTGTGTTTATTGAGCTATGTTAAGGAATTCCTTTCTCTTGTTTAATAGTTTGTAAATCTGGAATTTAAAACCCATTTTGTTGTAGTGTTAATTAATTAGAGCATAAAATATGGGTTCAATGCCCAATCATGCTGCTCTGAGAGAGTGAACAAGATTCCCTCCTATTTCATGAACATACAATGCATTCTAATAGTAGCTCATAGGGGAGAGTCAGGTTTTATGCTCCTCTTATTTAAAATATTTTGTTCATCTTTTTAATGCCAAAATACAGACTATGCTAAAAGCCATATCTATGGCTCTTCCTGCATCCATAAATCCAGTCATCTCATCATAGAAGGCGATGAGGTTGGTCAGACACAATTTACCTTTCGTGAATCCAAGCTGACTGTTCCTGATCACTCCATTTTCCTCCAAGTGTTTAAAGATGGATTCTTTGAGACCCTGCTCCATGATGTTTCCAGGGACTGAGGTGTGGCTGACAGGTCTGTAATTCCCTGGATCCTGCCTTTTGCCTTTCTTGAAGATAGGTACTATATTTGCTTTTTTCCAGTCTTCCAGCACCTCCCCTGTTCACCATGAGTTTTCAAAGATAATAGTCAGTGGTACTGCTATCTCATCGGCCAGCTCCCTCAGCACCCTTGGATGCAGGTCATCCGGCCCCATGGACTTGTGCACATCCAGCTTCTTGGAGTGGTCACTGACCTGATCTTCTGTCACCCAAGGGCCTCTCTTCTTCTCTGCAATCTGCCATACCTGGTGCAGTGGACTGGGAGCCAGCCTGCCTTTGAAAACTGAAGTAAAAAAAAAACAAAAAAACACAACATTGAGCACTTCAGCTTTTCCCTCTTCCTTCATAACAAGGATACCTATACCTGTTCAGTAAGGGACCTACGCCACCCTTGATCTTCTTCTTCTTGTTAACATATTTGTAGTACCCCTTCCTGTTATCCTTCACATCCCTTGCAAGCCGCAACTCCAATTGCCCTTTCTGATTTTATCTCTGCAGTCCTGAGCAATATCTTTATATGCCTCCTTAGTCATCTGTCCTAGCTTCCACTTCCTGTAAGCTTCCTTTAATGCTTTAGCTCGGTGCAGAGTTCTCTTTTATGCCATGCTGGGCACCTTCTGCATTTGCTGTTCTTTCTCCTTATCGGAATGATGTCTTCCTGTGCCCATAACAGGGTTTCTTTTATAATGCAGCCTGCTATCTTGGACACATTTCCCCTTCAGATCAGCCTTCCAAGGGATCCTGCCCATCAGTTTACTGAGGGAGCCAAAATCTGCTTTTCTGAAGTCCAGGGTCTGCGTTTTGCTTCTTTCCTTTCTTCTGTTAAACGGCATCTTGAACTCTATCATCTCATGGCAACTGCTGCCCAGATATTTCCATCCACTTCTATGTCCCCAATCCATTCTTCTTTGTTTGTGAGCAGCAGGTTAAGAGGTGCAAGGCCCCTAGTTGGTTCCTCCAGTATTTGTACCAGGAAGTTGTCCTCAACACTCTCCAAAAACGTCTCTGCTGTGTTCCAGGCAGGAAAGCATTTAATGCAGGGTCTCAAACTCAAATCACCATGAGGGCTGCATGAGGACACATGTTAGCCCAAGGGCCACATCACTGAAACCTTTTCATACAATGATATTGCAAATATTTGTAACACCCACGTGGCCAGATTGAGTCTGCCTTGCAGGCGGCTCTGACCAGAGAAAGGGTGTGCACGGGAACACAGCAAGGAGAGCTCCTTTGCCCCAGGGGCACCTGTTCCAAACCCCCAGAGTGACCACAAACACACTGGGATAGCGCAGGGATTATGGGAATGGGGAAGGTTTATTTACAGAGGTGCAAAGGGAAAACCAACAGAGGAGATGGGGCAGCAGTGATATAGTAAACAGCTAACACAGGGCCCTGCAAGGCCCAACAATAGAGCAGGCTGGAGGCAGACATGAGCTCTGCTTCTGCACCATGAGTTCAGGAGTCCCCGTGTAACCTACTAGGGTGGGCTCAAATACATCTACTTGCCTCTCTCCAGTGCCTCACAGAGAAAACCCCTATAGAAAGCAACTGGAGAGCCAGGATCCAGTTGTTAAAAGGACTCACAGCAAAGACTGCTCAGAGTTTGCATCCCACAATAAACTGCCACTTAGCATAAACATACAATGAACTTTATTAACTAACTAAACACACCTTATTCTAAGGAACCATAATAAATTTAAACAAAACAGTAAAAAACCCAAGAGTCCCAATGTTCAGGTGGAGTCACCCTTATCTCAATTGCAGTCTTAAGTCCTTGAGGCTTAAATGAAGAAGGAAAGCAATCCTCATCCTCTCTAGCTGCAGGAATCTTCAGGCAGATGCCATGCAGTCCTTTCTTCCTCCTTTGCAGCCAGCACCATGCAATCAGGTCACTGGGCATCCAACTCTCAGTTCTGCTGTAGACAACTCCCCTGCAAAGCAGTCCAAAGCAGGGAGAAACCATCTTGCAGTCCACTCCTGCTCAGCTCCTTTCACGAAGTCCCTTAGCAGATGTACTCTGCAGCTCTGTTTGCTCCTCTCCAGGCTGCTCTTCTCAGGCTTCTCCATAGGCATGCTCAATGTGCTCCCACACCTTCTTACCAGAAGCTTCTGGTTTCTGGGCTGCAAAATCTACCCAGCAACATAACCCAGTCACAAAGGATCCCTGAAAGAGATTGCACTTTTATGCACATGGGTTACACCAGCACAGTTCCAGTCCAGCAACTCCTAGTTTTCGGCGCCATCACTTTCCCAGCAAAAGAAAACCCTCTGATGCCTCTTCTGCCGCTCTCTGTGAACCCAGAGTGACACCCTCCCCCCTTAACTAACTACAACCTCCCCCCTGAGTCCCAGGTGCTGTACTCATTGACCCCAAAGGGCGAGCCACATCACCCAGAACAATATAGGCTTGGATCTTACCCAAAATATCACCCTGCCAGTCAATCCTTTAGTAACTAGGTTTAATATAAAAGCAATAAAGGAAATCTGAGAGATGTTAAAGGGTCAAAGTGTATCACATACATAGAAATTATTTAGAGTGCTGTGATGGAGACCCCAGACAAGCCTCCTGGATCCCCTCTGTCCACAGCCAGTCAGGTCTCTGCCATGGTGGAGTCTCCTCCCGTCCAGCACCCGGGTCTCCACGCTCCGTGCAGCCAGCCCCCAACTCCAGGCTCAGAGGGTCAGATCCTTGCTCTGTCTGGTCTCACTTGGAGGGGATTTCCTCCCCCCAGGAGGGTCCCAATCGTCCCAATCAGCAGCGACTCTCAGCCAGTGTGGCAATCAGAGGGTTTATTAGCAAACCAGTTCATACAGCAGCAAGGACAGTTGGTATCAGCATCCTCAGAACAACCACAAGTGAAACCCCCAGGGGATTAGGGCTACACCCCAGGGCAGGGTCCTGTCTCTTGGACCCCCATCTCCCCTCTTCTCCCTCCTTCCCCCCGGTCCTTTGTTCCCCTCCTAGCTCTGCCCACCTCTCCGCCCCCTGGTCCAACCAGTTGAATCCAGTGTGACCAGCGGGGGGTCCCAGGTACAGGCTCCCTAAACACTACCGCCCCGCCCCCTAGTGGCTCTACCTCATATCACCCACCTGTGTCCCATCACCCAAATAGAAAAGATAGAGGATCAACACCCGTGTCTTCCCTGACTAATCTAGCAGAGGGTTCCCACTTCTCCACAAGTGCATAGAAAGCAAGTCCTTGAAGAATGCAGGTTAGTCCAATTTCTCTGGTATGCACCCTACACCTGGGTGGATCTAAGGCCTTTGTTCAGTCCCAGATGAACAGTTCCAGAGGGTGGTGTTGATGGCAGACTGAAGACTAATGACAAACTAGAGATGGAACCACAGCCTTTTATCAACTTCGGCTGTCTTATGCTCTCAGAGTCCTTGCCAAATCAAAATGGAGTTGAGTCAGCTGGTCAGTCTGGGTGCCTCAAGAAATGGGTTTTTCCCCAAGTTCACTGTAGCTGTGAGTTCCTTTTAACAGGTCATTAGGAAGACAATAGTTTTGTAGACACCCAGTCTGGGATTGTCTTCCATAACTTGGAGTACATATAAAACAATATGTATATCTATATCTACATAGATATAGAGCTAGATTCCTAAGTCCTAATACAGATAGAATACCTACCTATAAACCATATAATCATTCCTAGCAGCTTACAGCCTTCCAAACATGGCATATTACATATGGACTATTGCAAATATGAAATATTAATATGAAAGATAATCATACACAGTCCACTAGACCCAGACAGCATCACAGCTGGCCCACCCAATTTCATAGCTTTCCAGGCCAGGACCCAAGCGAGGGCCAAGGCCTCCAGCCAGAGTGTCAGTGGTGCCCCAGCCACAACACACTGACTCATAGGCCAGCCTCATGTCGGTGGGCTTGAAATACAGTACCCCAGGCCACTTCCTACCTCTTCTCCCTGTGGCACAAGTTCAGGTGCATCGCTGTTAGTTTCCTCAGGGTACTCTCCCAGGAGCAGGTCACAGAAACCCTCCATGTCAAGTAAATTGCTGGGGTCATTTGCAAAGGGCCAGTCTCTGCAGTCAGAACCCCCAGCTCTGGTCTCCCTCTCTGGCCGAGGGCAGCTCCTCTAGGTCAGTGGTTCCCAACCAGTGTGCTGCACAACACCCAAAGTGTGCAGCAAGCATCCAAGAGAGCTGGAGTTAAAGTTCCATCCCTGCTCAGCACAGCCACATGGGCTGTGCAGGTCTGGAAAAAGGCAGGCATTAAAATAAGGGAGAAGGAACTGGAACACAGTTCTGGGGTCCCCCTATTTTTAGGCAGGCAGCTTTCTAGACCCCCTAAAAATAGAG
>ML683352.1:0-13903 GCA_007922195.1 Podocnemis expansa | reverse complement strand
CTCGTGGGGTCCCTTCCAACCCTATGATTCTATGATTCTATAAGAAGAAGGAGAAATCACCACCACTGAGGGGAGGCCTCCAAAGACTCAGACTGTGCTGTTTGCAGCTGGGGGTGAGCTACCAAGAGACTCTAGACTTAGTTGCCACCATCACCACCCCCAGCTGCTGCTTCCCTGGCCTCCCCTCTCACCACCAAGAAGGCAGCAGGCTTCCACCAATTCAACACACTTGGACTTTTCTTTTTTCAGCAGCAGGGACTATAGAACCACCTCTCCCCCAGCAGTAGCAGTTTCCCCTTCCTATAGTTTAGTCCCCCCCCTTTTTTTTCCTTTTCCCCCCTCACCCCCAGTGGCTGGAGGGCCTCCCACCCTTTTCCTTGCCCTCCAGCTGGCTCAGTGATCCCTACCCCTCACAGACCCCTCCCTAAACCCTAGAGTTTGGTTTCTTTCCCTACCCCACCCCAGCCCTGAGGTTTTGTTCTTTTTTTGATTCCCTTGCCCCACCCTTCAGCCCCTATTGATTTTTCTGCCCCACCCTTCATGCCCCTCAGCTCCACCCCTGCACTGCCCACCCCCAGCCAGAGCTGGCCAGGTCTATAGAGCATTAATTTCTTTTTTGTTCCCCCCCCCGTGTACTGCACCCCCCTGATACATTTGTGCTTTCCACCCCCACCCAGTGCGGCCGGAGGAGCCGGCTCTGATTGACCCAGACGAGGCACTTGTCCTTCCCTCCCTGACACCCTCCTCCCTTGCCTGCAGCCTAGCAGGGAGGAGTGGTTGCCACCCCATAATTCCCATATAATCCACCCCTCCTCCATCCTTTTCCCATTACCTGGTGGGGGGCCGACGCTTGTTGTTCCTTACCCCAGTCTACCCCCCCCCCAGGTATCCCGTCCTGTTCTTTCCACTCCAAGAACATGGAGACCTCCCCTGCTCCCTCTGAACCTCTCCCAGAGCCTGCTCCCCCCTCTTTCCCTGCGGCTGTCCCCTTGACCATTGCTGCCACTCCTTCCACCTCTGGTGCCCCTACTAGGTCACCTGAGGCAGCGGGCACCGGAGGGGCCTCCACTACTGCCGCCCCGACCACCTCAGCCGGGAAAAAGAGCAAGGGGAAAAAGGCGAGCAAGGGCCCTGCTGCTCCTGCAGCCCTACCACCGGCCACGGCCCCTTCTTTCCCTGCCATTCCCTCCACCAGTTCTGGGGGTCTTTCTGCCCCCAGAACATATACCCAGGCGGCTGCCACCCCTCCACCCACCGCAACAACATCAGCCCGCACCGCGTCCTCGAATTCAACCTCGGGGGGCCGGGGCCCCTTCCCCTCTTTGACCAGGAGGCACGGTGTCCGTTGCCTCCTGGTGGCTGCCTCGCCCCACATCGAAACCTACGTGCGGGCGATGGCGAGGGTGGTGGGGCCCTCAGCCATTGTGGCGGCCTCCAAGATGTTCGGGAAGATGGTATTCTTCCTGGCATCGGAGGCCGCCGCACAGGAGGCGGTGGTCAGGGGCTTGGCGGTGGGGGGTGTCCACGTGCCGGTGGAACCCCTGGAGGACCTGGGCATACAGGTGGTCCTCACCTCCGTTCCTCCCTTCCTCCCCAATGCCGCCCTGCTTCCCCTCCTCTGCACCCTGGGGAAGCCGATTTCCATCAACAGCCCTCTCCCACTGGGCTGCAAGGACCCCGCCCTCCGTCACGTTCTGTCCTTCTGCCGGCAGGTGCAAATCCAACTGCCACCAGCGGGGGCACATGACGGGGTGGCACCAGAGGGGTCCTTCATGGTGCCCCATCAAGGGGCCCATTATAAGATCTTCTATTCTTCGGGGGAGGCCCGGTGCTTCCTCTGTAGGGCCACGGGGCATGTCCGGAGGGACTGCCCCTTGGCCCAGCATGACGAGGGAGCAACTGGGCCCCCCGGAGCTGATATGGGTGCCGGCCACACCACCGCCGTCGACCCAGCCCACCCGGCCACTCAAGCTGCCTCTCCTCCATCGAGGGACACAGCTGCCGCTGCCTCTCGGGACATGGGGTCGACAGCCCCACCATGCCTGGAGGAGCGGCCGGGCCCCGTCGCCTCCTCCACTGAACCATCTGGGATGGGGCCCAGAGAGGAGAGGGCAGCGGCCGTGGTGGAGGCCCCAGATACGGGAGAGGGCGCACCCCAGGGGGAGGGTTCCCGTCTCCTTGATGTCCCTCCCCCGGTTCCTTCTCCCCACGAGCCTTTGCCCTTGCTGCCTGTTCCCGCCCCTGCTGGCCGGCCCTCAGACACCATCTTAGAGGGCCAAGTTCTCCCCCAGAGGACGCGCAGCCAGCGAAAGAAGGCTCTGTCCCTCCCCAGCATACCTGATGGGGAGGAGGCCCCCCGGAAGTCTTGGTGGGGGGCTGATGGTGACCCCCTTACTGACGAACCACTTGCTGAGCCCTCTGGTGAAGTCCAGCAGGAGGCTCCGGCTGAGGAGATGGAAGCAGTAGAGGAGGGGAGCAGCACCGTCCCCCCACAGGAGGCCCCTGTTGATCCCTCTCCTGGGGAGGCTGCGGATGGAGCCACTTCTGCCCCCCTGGAATCTCTTATCACATCTACGGCTGAGGCAGAGGGGGGCTTAGGCTCCATCTACGCAGAGATCGAGGCCCTGGGCCTGACCTTGGCAGCCGCAGGGGAGGACGACCCTCTGCCAGCGGGCCTTGATCTGGGTGGCAATAACGTTTCGCTGCCCCCTCCCTTACCCCAGACCCAACCCGAATCCCAATGTCTGTCTGCTGTCCCTACTCCTATCCCGGGGACACCCCCGGGTTGCTTCACCTACCCGGCTGCTCTGGCTAATTCAGCAGTGGCCGCCGAGCTTCTCGAGGCCATGGCCGGCACTGAGCAAAGTGGCGGGACCTGATTCCACCCGCGGTGGGCGAGGAACCCTGGTGGGCCAGTCTGTATGCCACCCTCACTCCAAGGCCCGCTGGGGACATCAGTTGGCAGCTCCTAGATGGAGCCATGAGCATGGGCGTGTTCTTGGCGCGGTTCACCCCTCGCCCCGACACCTGCCCCTTTTGCGGTGTGAGGGAGACCCTGGCGAACGTCTATCTAGACTGCGCCAGGTTGCAGCCTCTTTTCCAGCTCCTCCAGAACCTCCTCTTGAGGTTCTGGCTGCACTTTTCCCCACACATGTACCTTTATGCACTCCCCATCTGTGGCCCCATCAAGTCGTGGGACCTCCTCGCCAACCTCCTCTTGGCTTAAGCCAAGGTAGCTACCTATAAAACTCGAGAGAGGAGGTTGGCAGAGGGAGGGACCTGCGACTGTGGGGCCTATTTCCGTTCCCTCGTCCATGCACGTCTCCAGGCAGAGTTCCTCTTGGCGGCGTCCGCTGGCTCCCTCGACACCTTTCGGGAGCAGTGGGTGCTGTCCGGGGTTCTCTGCTCGGTATCCCCTTCTGAAACCCTAGTTTTGAACCTGTGACCTCACACCCGTCCCTGTTTTCTCTTTAGTTGTCCCCCGGACTCCTTTGAAGCCCTGTCTAGTGCTGCTTCCCCTTTAGGCTGGGGAAGGGCTTTAGAAGTGGGTGGGCTTGCACCCACCCACCCCCCGGGATCCTTCAATAGGATGCACCTGGCACCAACTCCTTCCCTCGCAAACTCCGCTGTTTGCAGTCCCCTGTTCACAATTACAATTACTGTAGAAAAGTATTAATGAAATTCCTTTATGATTTACTTTACATTGTATTCATTTATATCTCTATTCATCACTTGGTTTATGAAGCTGGCAATAAAAAGAATATTAAAGGTTTCAATCTGAGTACTCCCTAACTGCCTGTTTTTGGGGAGGAAACCCTATCCAATTAACATAGCTGTACTCAATGGGGACAAAGAACACTTGCCTTCCTAACTGCTCTATACTGCATCCCAAATTCCTAAAGAATAGCAAAAATTGGCTACATAGAGCAAGCCTGAACCTGTAGATTAACTCACTTGAATTCTCTCCCCCTCCCTGCAGGTAGAAGGAAGGAGTTTCAAGGACCCCTGTAGAAGTTTCAAGGATTCCCACCAGAAGTTTCAAGGATCCCCATTAGAAGTTTCCAGTACCCCTACTACCATCCCCCATGAATGAGATTGGGTGGGTTAGATCATGTGACCTCTTAGGATAGGCGGAGTTAACTTTTAAAGTTGTTTAGAAGGAGCAGCATTTGCAGCTAGAATTCAGAGATCTCCTCCCAAGCACACCCTAGCATCAGGCTTATCCTGGTGGCCTTGAGCCTAGCTTAAAAGTCTTGGGTGCTATATATATATTACAACTCAGAGGGTACAGTGGGTGCCTGAGTGACACAGCTAACTAAGTCCTGCCTTTATGCTCAGAGTCTCAGTAGAAGAACTAAGGGCTCAGACCAGGCAGCTAACTAAGTCCTGCCTAGAGGTCTGCAGCTCTGACATCTCACCACCTCTGGTAGGCTGCATGAAGGTGTCGTTCCAAGGAAGCCATGCCACTCAGCTAACAGTGTCCTGACTAAAGGTACAGTCTTTCCAAGGAAGCTCAATTGGTTGCTTGAAGGTTTCTTTCCAAAGGAGCCACACCACTTAGCTAACTGAGTTCCAACTCGAGGTGTTGGTTCTGGAGGAAGCCGAAGATGAGGGGTTTAGACCACATAGCTAACTGAGTCCTACCTTAATGTATGAAATCCTAAGTCATACCACCTTACCTTGTAATGCAAGGCAAAGAGTCCAGACCACGTAGCTAACTGAGTTCTACCTAAAGGTTTGAAACTCTAAGGCTATGTCCACATGCAAAGTTTTATTTCAAAATAAGTCATTTTGAAATGACTTATTTTGAAATAAAAACCTTATTTCAAAATGACTTTTTCAAACTGAAAAAATTAATTTGAAATAAGTCAAGCCCCTCCAATCGAAATAGCATGCCCTGTGTATGGACATGCTATTTCAATTTGGGAGAAGGGAACCCTGGGAGGAGTGTCAACATGGGCCCCTGGCAGGGCCATGTTGTCACCCAATCCTCTGCCTGGTTCTCCCCTGGAGAGCCAGGCAGGGGAAAAAGCACCCAGGGAGGGTGCTTTTCTGACTGGGCTGCAAGCCAGGGGCCAGAGTGGAGGGGGCATCCCCAACCTGCTTGCCTTGCTACTGCTGCCACAGCAATGCAAGCGGGTTGGGGAGCTGCCATCCCTTCTGGCTCTTGGCTTGCACCTGGCTAGTGGGGGAGCTGTGGTCCCCCACAACTGCCTGCGTGCATCGCCACCGTGGCAAAGGGGGAAAGTGAGCTGGGGAGCTGCAGGGCTCCTGGTGCCTGCGGGTTGGGCAGAAGCTGCAGCCTCCGGCACTGTCCCCTGGTGGGCCGGCCCCATGGAAGCTGTGGGTGTCAGCTCAACCCCCCCCACCAGGGCTGGGGGGCAGCTGCCAGCCCTGCGGAAGCTGTGGGTTCCAGCTCTGCCCTGCACCCGGGCTCGGGGGGAGTTGCCGGCCCTGCAGAAGCCATGGGTGCCCACTCAGCCCCCTGCTGGGGCTGGGGTGCACCTGCCAGCCCTGTGGAAGCCATAGGTGCCATTTCTGCCCCCTGCCCAGGCTCAGGGAGAGCTGCCAGCCCCGTGGAAGCCGCAGGTGCCAGCGCAGCCCCTCTGCTGGCACTCTGGGGGAGCTGCCAGCTCCTTATTTCAAAATAAGAAAATGTCATCTAGACATGGCAAGTTTTATATCAAAACAACAGCTGTTGTTTCAAAATAAAACTCTCGTGTGGACACAGCCTAAGCCTCTTCACTTTAATCTTAAATGTAGAGCCCTGCGTGGATAGAAATAAGTGGATCCATATCCGACCTGCATCTGCAAGAAATGGGCTGTGGATAACCATGTTGTATCCACATATTTTCAGGGCTCTAGCTCTCTGCAGATAAAAATATGTGGATCCATATCCGATCTGCATCCACAAGAAATGGTCCGCAGATATCCGTGTTGTAGCCACTGATGTGGATATCTGCGGATTTGCAGGGCTCTACTTAAATGCATGCTGAAGAGTCTGGACTAAGTGGCTAACTGAGTCCCACCCTAAGGCACAGACTTAAAAAGTGCTAACACTTCACACAGGGGCATCGCTGGCATTGGGTACGCTGGGGCATGTGCTCTGGACCCCAACACCAGTGCCCCAGATCTCTGGCCCAATCGGGCTGGAGAACCAGGGCCTGATCCCTGGCCAGCTGTGGCGGCCCTGTGGGGCCCAGCTGGCTGCCCAGCAGGCCACACCCCCTGGCCAGGGATAGGGCTGGGGGGGGGCCACGCTGCCGCGGGTGGCTAGGTCGGGGGGGCTGGGGCAGAAGCAGCCCCAGGAGGCCGAGCCCGTGCCCGCGGCCATGGGCGGCCAGGCCCCCGATCCCCAGCTGGAGACAGAGCCACTGCAGCTGGTGGCAGCTGGGCCCCTGATCCCCAGCTGGGGATCCGGGCCCGGCTGGCTGCCTGCAGCTGAGGTGGCCCCGTCCTGGACCAGGGATCTGGGCCCTGTCCACCTGTTGCTGTGGGCTCGGCCTCTTGGGGCTGCTTCTGCCCCGAACCCCCTCATCCCTTGGCAGGGGGCAGGGCCTTCTGGCTAGGGGCGGGGCCTGGCCACTGGGAGGTGCTAGGCCTGTGCCCCAGCTCCTGTGGCCCCCCAGCGATGCCCCTGACTTCACCCACATTGCCAGAGCTCCATTGAGCCAGCAGGCACAGCAGAGACCCCTGTGGAGTTAAAGCCACAATGCTGCAGCTGAGAGTCTTAGTGGATCTGTGGAGACACCATAGCCCCAGTTGCTGAGGAGAAGTTGGAGGCGCGACTGGACACCAAGCACATTGAAGAGAGATCAAGAGCGTTTTGTAAATAAAGGTTTTCCTTCATGTGTTGGTAAGAAAAGGGTCCCAGAAGGGGTAGGAAATGAGAGATTGTAATTAAAATAGCCAGCACGTTGCTTCTAAGTATAAGTGGCCATTAGGGGCCCTAGCCTTAAAAAACAGCCTGCAGCAATAGCCACATTAATGGAGATAGCTGAAAGACCCAGACAGTATTAAGATCAATAGTAAGCTACATATTAGAACTGAGAGCACCCCAGTCAATAGGTGATTGATCCTCACTTGTTAAATTTCTCTTGCTCCTTAATATGTTTCTGTTTATCTAACCGCTATTTCGTTTTCTGCATTTTTATTGTCATTGTTGGCTGTGTTCACACACAGGGGCTTATTTCAATACGGTTGTTTTGAAACAACTTGTATCAAAATAACACCTTATTTTGAAATAACTTAATGCGAATTAACAGTTTGTTAATTCAAATAAAGGAAAAAGCTCAAAGCAAAATAGCAGGTTCAGGCAACATTTATTTTGAAACAAGTCACCGTTGTTTTGAAACAACGTTTGGACAGCATTGTTTTGAAACAATCGTTTCGAAACAACGTTGTTTCATCCCCACATGGGGTTTAAGTTGTTTTGAAACAACGCCATTGTTTTGAAACAATGGGTTCCATTGTTTTGAAACAACCGTCCATCGTGTGAACAGGGTATTTCTTATTTCAAAACAACCTCTGTTGTTTCGAAATAAGAGTGCTGTGTGAACACAGCCATTGTGTTAGTTAAATAAAGAGTTATCTCTGTTTTCAAAGAATTTCTGACTCTAAGTTTTTCATTGCTCTGTTTGTTCTTGATTGGTGGGTTGTAGTCATGGTTTCCATCAGGAGCTGTTTAGGCCTCACTGGTCCCACCCTCCTTACCTCAGAGAGCGTTAAGCATTAAGAAAGGACTGCTAGACAGTCTAGATTTTGAATTCTGGGGTAATACTGGTATGACTGGGCCTCCATGACATGGGGTGGGGCAACCTTTCCCTCTGCTGGACTGGGCTTTCTGGGTCCATCTTCATGTTTCCTGTCCTAATTCCTTTCTTCCAGCCTGATGTGTAGGCAGTTTCCGCTCCACCCTCCTGAGGGCAGACACTCCCTGTCAGTCTTTTAGGAGGGGTCACACCCCTCATCACAGCCCAGCAGCGTCACTGGCGCCGGGCACAGAGTGCATGTACCCCAAGTCCCAGCACCAGTGCACTAAGTGTCCTGCAGCAGCAGTGGTGGAAGTAAGATCTGGTGCCAGGCTGCCCAAGGCAGTGGCTGTATTACCCAGCCCTGGCCAGGGATCCAGGGCCGGGCTGCCTGTGACGGTGGCTGCTTTACCCAATCCTGTCCATGGTGGGGGCTTCAGGGCTGGGCTGCCAAGCGATGGAAGCAGAAGCCAGATTCGGGCCCTCTCCTATGCCTCAGCACCAGACTGGAACCGGGCACTGAATCAGGCCTAGGGAGGGCAGGGCCTGGGACCAGCCCCAGTCTCAAATCTTTTTCCAGGGCATCATCGTTCCCTGTACAGCCCACAGAGGAATTTATATCTCATGATTGGGTTGTCAACCTGCTAATATTTAAAAACCACTCCAGCAGGAGAGCCAACAATTCCTCTACCCCGTTTATTCCTCCCAGAGCCTTGGCCCTTCCTTTGAGCCTTTGCACCTTTCTTGACCCCTTTCCTTGAGATCCTGTTCATTCTTCCTCCTCCACCTCGTCACTTTCTGCTCTTCCACCTTCTGCCCATATTGGGAGGGCCTCTCCTGCTGAGATGGGGTTGGGAGTTGTAGTCCCTTGATGCAGGTGGGAGGCAGCCCTGGTTAGGTAGGGGTTGGGCATGGGTGGTGATCTGGCGCCTCCACCCCTACCCTGCCTGCGGTAGCCAGACTTTGGGTGACTGATAGTAGATCTCACTTGACTCTCTAAGGTAGCCTTTTCAATAGACCTTTTTCATCTTCTTGGGAGCAATGGACACTCATGAGATAGGGTGACAAAGTGCTCAGGTTTGAACAGAATGTCTAAATCAGGGGTATCAAACTCATTAGCTATGGTGGACCAGATTTGATTTAACTGTACTTCAATTGGGCCATAAACGGAATACCAGGGCGCTCTTGCAGCATCAAAGAGCGATGTGTATACAAGTCTCTCCTCCACAAGACCCCTCTCTGTTAGGGAGCGTAGGGACCCATAGAGCACAGTCACAGGCCAGATGGAACAGAGTCATGGGCTCCATATTTGACATCCCCTGCTATACTTGAAAAGGGGACCTGCCAGTGTCTGGTCAGATCTACTGACCAGTCAACCAAAGTCTGTTTACTGCAGGCAGGTGAGGCATAGTGGTGTCAGATCATTGTCCATGTCAGCTGTAATGCTCTCCAGATTTAGGGGATCATTTGTGATTTTTTCACATTAGCAATATTTCATATTTGCAACAATCCATAAGCACTATGTCATGTTTCTTACCTTTTCTTTCCTATAGAAAGTCTATAATCTGCTACGAATGATTCTGTGGTTTTTTTTTATGTAGGTGTTATATCTGTATTAGAAGTTAGGAATAAGTTTGTCCTATACATTTTTTGAGTTATTGGATTCTGGGACACACTCAGACTGGATGCCTGCAACTATTGTCTCCTTAATGGCCTGTTAAGGAAGCTCCCAGCTATAGTAGCCCCAGGGAGAAACCTGTTGAGCCACTGGGACTGGTCCATGTGACTCAACTCCATTTTGAATAGCAAAAAATCCACAAAGCATGGGGAAAGCCAGAAATGATCAAAGATAGCAACATCAACTCCATTTTTGTCTATAGTCACCAGTTTACAACCAGCTGCTGTCCCTGGTGTGGTGATATGCTTGTCATTGTTGTGTAAATTGGGAGACGTGCCCCAGAGAAGATCTAACATGGCTGCTCCCAGGTACACACCTGGATACCTGTCTGTATGATTAAAGTTCTATTCCTTACTCATTCAATAATATCATCTTTAATGAACCCTCAAGATCATTACATGGTGTCAGAAGATGGGGAATGAGTTTGGAAACTAAAAAGACTTGGAGGAAAATTCCTGCATTTGCACCTGAAAACAGCAAAACATCAGGGATCTCTGAAAACAAAGAAAGCCTTCAGCAAGTAAGTGTAAGCTCTAACAATGGATGTTTTACAGGCTCCTTCACCTCTCCAAATGTCTGGTAATGTTGCAGAAAACTGGCTAAAGTTTAAGCAGCGATTTCTGTTGTATTTGTCTGCTATTGGTGTGCAGAACAAAGATGAAAACCAGAAATCATCTATATTTTTGCATGTTGTTGGGGAGGAGGCACTGGATGTATATAATAACTTTGAATTTCAAGATGGTGAAAGCATGAATTTAAACACTATACTGACTAAGTTTGAGGAATATTGCTTGCCAAAAATGAATGTGACTTTTGAGAGGCATAGATTTTTTACATGCAAGCAAAAACCGGATAATACCATAGACCAATATGTGACAGAATTAAGGAAACTCAGTAAAAGCTGTAATTTTGGTGGCTTGGCAGAGTCTCTGATCAAAGATAGACTCATTTGTGGCATTACAGACAATGTGTTAAGAGAAAGCCTGCTCAGAGAGGGAGACATCTCTTTGAATGAAACCCTTCAAATATGTAGGGCCACTGAAATGGTAAAAACACAAGTAAAAGAGCTGAATTCACCAGAAGGGACAGTGCATACACTTAGACAAACAGCATGTAGCCAGAGTGGTTCAAATCACAATGTGAAACCAACCCCTGCTATCAGGAAGACTGAGTCCAGACAGTCTTGTGGCAAGTGTGGATCACGGCATGGTCCCAAACAGTGTTTTGCCTATGGGAAACTCTGTCATAACTGTGGGAAACTTAATCATTTTGCAAAGTGCTGCAGATCCCAAAGGCGCAAAAATCAAGTGCATTTAGTTACTGACAGTGAGACTGAGGAGTGCTTTGTAGATGTACTGGGATCAAGCAAACCTAGTGAGAGGGACTGGATACTGCCTCTGTCAGTGAATGGAACAATCATTCCACTGAAACTAGACACAGGAGCTCAGGTTAACATTCTGTCTACACGAGATTATGAGAGACTGAGAATAAGACCCAAGCTGGGACCAACAAATATAAAAGTAACTGGGTATGCTGGAACAAATATACCTGTGCAGGGACGCTGCTTCGCCAGTGTTAACTATAAGAACACCATGTACAGGCTGCCTTTCATTGTAGTGCCACAGGAGGTGACACCAATTTTGGGCTTGGCCGCCTGTGAGAAACTGAATCTGGTAAAAAGGGTGCTCTCACTACAAGATAGGCCTGCATCTGGCTATGAGGTACTCCTTGAAGAATATCAGGACCTGTTTCAGGGATTGGGCTGCTTGCAAGGTGAACATACAATCCGCATAAACAAGCAGATCCCTCCAGTTATTCATCCATGTAGAAAAGTGCCATTTGCACTCCGTGATAAACTCAAGGCTGAGCTTGAAAGGATGGAAGCAATGCAAGTAATACAAAAAACAGAGGAGCCAATGGAATGGGTGAGCTCCCTAGTTATAGTGCAAAAAAGTAATGGCCAGCTACGCATATGCTTAGATCCCAGAGACCTCAACAGAGCTATACAAAGAAAACATTTCAAACTACCAACTAGAGAAGAGATCATGGCTCAGTTTGCAAATGCTCAATACTTCAGTAAATTGGATGCATCCTCTGGATTTTGGCAGCTAAAATTAACAGAGGAAAGCTCAAAATTATGCACATTTAATACTCCTTTCGGAAGATACAGATTTTTACGCTTACCCTTCGGCATAGCTTCAGCACCAGAGGTGTATCACAAAACTGTACACATGATCTATGAACATATTAGCGGTGTGGACACCTCCATGGATGACATCATTATCTGGGGCTCTACAAAAGAGGAGCATGATCATCGCCTTCGGCAAGTGTTAGATGCAACGAGAGCTGCAAACCTCAAACTAAATAAGGACAAATGTGTGTTAGGAGTTAGAGAACTGACTTTTATAGGGGACATTATTTCTCACGAAGGTGTAAAACCGGATAAGAGGAAGATTTCAGCCATTGAAATGATGCCACATCCCCAGTCAAAGAAAGACGTCCAACGGTTCCTGGGAATGGTTAACTATCTTGGAAGATTCATACCCAATCTGTCTGCCAAGGCGGCACCATTGAGACAACTCATACAGGACAAAAATGAATGGTGCTGGGATGCTGCACAGGAGGAATCATGGAGAAGTTTAAAACAAGACTCGATAGAGGAACCAGTATTGAAATTTTTTGCTCCAGAGAAGCCCATTAAAATTTCAGCGGATGCATCACAGTCGGGGTTGGGTGCCGTGATTTTACAAAAAACATGAAGACTGCTGGCAACCTGTGGCATATGCATCCAAATCACTGACTGATGCAGAGACTAGATATGCACAGATTGAGAAGGAGCTTTTAGGAATCTTGTTCGCCTGTGAGAGATTCAGTCAGTATATTTATGGACAGAGAGTGGAAGTTGAAACAGATCACAAGCCCTTGATTGCATTATTTAACAAACCACTAAATGACTGTACCTTAAGGATTCAAAGAATGATGATCAAATTGCAGAAATACAATTTATTGGTGACCTACACACCAGGCAAATTTATGTTCACTGCAGATGCACTTTCCAGAGCAGTAGCACCCATGGTACCTGAGAAGACACTGGAAACAGAAGTTCAAGCCTATGTAGATATGATAGTGAGCGCAAATCCCATAACTAACAGAAGACTGCAACGCATAAAAGTTGAGACTGAGAAAGATGAATCATTGGGACTCCTCAAAGAGGTGATAATTAAAGGATGGCCTGAAATAATAAGCAGTTGCTCTCTAAGTATAAGAGACTATTGGAACTGCAGGCATGAACTGACTGTGGTAGATGGGGTGATTTTCAAAGGTGGTAAGGTTGTAATACCACGGAGCCTCTGAAAAGAAATGTTACAGAAGATTCATGAAGGTCACTTAGGAATTGACAAGTGCAAAGAACGAGCACGAGAGGTCATGTATTGGCCGCGGATCAATCATGACATTACCAATGTGGTAAAAAAACTGCTTTTCATGCTTAAAATACAGGCCATGCCAACAAGCAGAGACACTGAGACCCTCCTGTTCCACAGAGACCTTATGAGAAGGTAGGTGTGGATTTATTTACCTGGCGCTCCAAGGATTATTTAATAGTCACTGATTATTACTCTTTATATCCAGAAATTTGCACACTGAACAGTACTAATAGTAATTCAGTGATCACTGGCATGAAAGGAATTTTCTCCAGACATGGAATTCCTGATAAGGTCTTCAGTGACAATGGGCCACAATTTTCAAGTGCAGAATTCAGGCAGTTTGCCTTAAATTGGGATTTTCATCATGAAACCTCCAGTCCCAATTATCCCCAATCAAACGGACTGGTGGAAAGGTCTATACAGACGGTAAAGAACCTGATGAAAAAGACTTTTGAAAGTGGAGGTGATCTGTATACAGCATTGCTGGTCTACCGAAGTACACCCCTGGAGAACGGCTTTTCTCCAGCTCAGCTGTTAATGGGAAGAAGGATCAGGTCTAATTTACCTATTACTGATAAATTGCTGCAATCTAAGAACAATGCTAACATTCGGAAGATGAAAGAAAACCAGAAGTGGAAGCAGAAACATTATTTTGATAGAAGGGCTCGTGATCTTCCATCCCTTAACCCAGGTGATAGAGTGTGCCTGAGGAATCACTCTTCCAATACCTGGGGACAAAGAGGTACTATTAAAAAACAGCTGCATCCACGGTCTTACATGGTCCACACAGATCAAGGGGACACATTTCGACGTAATCGACGGGATCTACGACTTATTCTAGAAAGTTCCAACACCGTAGGAGTTGAGGTAGATTCTGGCGTGCCTCCCCTGACTGATCCGATCTCTTCAACACATGGTAATGAAACCATCAGGGAACAAGACAATTCAGACCTGAACGAAGGACCAGTACTGAGAAGATCTAATCGAGTCATCAAACGTCCGGAAAGACTCATAGAGACTTGCTAGGATACGTAAGGGAAGTGGGTGGT
>VOCP01056132.1:0-11333 GCA_007922195.1 Podocnemis expansa | reverse complement strand
GGATCCATGCTCACACTGAAAGACATCTACACCCACAGAAAAAGAAGGTTACATATGCTAGTAAACGCTTCCCTGTTGTTCAAGAGGATTTGCCATTATCACACTTTTAGAATCTACAAAGAAAGGCAGGGCTTGTTTCGAAATAACTCTTATTTTGAAACACCTTATTAAGAAGGACAAAAACATTGTCCTTGAAATAAGGGAGTGAAATAGCAGTTCCACAGTGTAAACCTGCTATTTCGCGTGGGGACGGGACAGCAGGCCCCCACAAGGTGCAGCGCAGAGGAACAAAACCTACACCGAACCCTTCCAGGACAGGTCCATTGCAGGCTTACCAGCTGTCGTCAAAACATCAATCCATCGCTGACTACCAACTAAGGCCAATGAGCTAAGCAGCTTCCTTTCCAGCGTATTACCAATTTATCCAATGCTTACTACTTTAACTTGCTAATTAGCATGCTATTGGAGACTGTTACAAAAGCTTTGCTAAAGTGAAGTCGTATCACAGCCACAGAGTCAGTAATCTCTTCATCTAAGGTAATTGGGTGACTCCATGCTGACTATTCCATGATGGCCTTTCCTGCTTCCATGTACTTCAAACTGGATTCCCTAAGGACCCACTCCATAATTTTTGACAGGGACTGAGGAGAAGCTGACCTGTCTGTAGTTCCCTGGATTCTCCTCCGCCCCCCCCCCCTTTTTTTTTTTGGAAGATGGTCACTGGATTTATCTTTTCCAGTCACCCTGGACCTCTCAATCACCACAAGTTCCCAAACATAATGGTCAATCACATTAGCCATCTCCCTCAGCATCTTTAAATGCACTGCATCCAGTCCCATGGATGACCAGCCTTTCTAAACAGACCTGAACCTAATCCCTGAAACCTAACTCTCTAAACCAGAGGTCTTAAATTTGTGGCCCACAGGCCACATGCGGCCCCGAAAGTTATTTCCTGAGACCCCGCAATGCCACTATCACTATCAATATTTGCAGTATCATCGTATGAAAAGGTTTCAGTGGTGCAGCCCTCAGACTAACGTACTAGTCCTTATGAGGCCCTCATGGTGATTTGAGCCCCCCGCTCTAAACCATAACCCCCCCCCATCACTCACTTCTACGCTCATCCTCACGCACCTGACTTGCCCCTCAGCCCTAAGCCCGATCCTAAACCCTAAATCCCTACCCCCCCATCATGACCGTTACTGTCAACCTAACCCACCCCCCAACACGCCACCGAAATACTAATCCTAACGCTAAACCCTAACCCCCCCCCCCCAGCCTAAACCTAACCCTCATCCCAACCACAACCCTAAAACCCATCTCTAGCCTCATAATACTCTAACCCAGGGCTCAGCATATACCGGGTGGCAGGCCGCCATGGTGCCCAGGATGTTGTTCCCAGCACTGTGGCAAACAGGGAGGCAAACTCAATTGGCAACTAAAGAAAGAGCTGGTAGTACTGACATTTTCAGTGCTCCTGTATTTCTTTCCCTCACCACTGCCAAAAGTGCTGCTGGCAGTGTTTTTCCCAGCTGCAAGGGTTTCTCCCGCCACACTGCTGCCGTTAAAAGGGGACATGGCAGCAGCAACTTTTTGATGGCACAGTGCCCTGTGTGCTTCGCACCCCCCACTAGAAGACGTGGTGATGGTGGCAGCAGCCTTTCATCAGCAGCACACCTAGATGCTTCACTTATGGAGCCGGGCCATAGGTGTGCAGCACATTTGTTGAGGCCTGCCGTAAACCTGACCTGAAACGCTAAACCCAGCCTACAACCCTAAACCTAAATCCCTCATCTAATACAGAATCCTTGTCACACAAAAGGCCCCTAAAGAGCAAGAGGGGGGGAAAATAAACCCCTCAATTATCCTCCTTATGTTTCACAAGGGATTACGCCACCAAAAATCTGGGCAGAGAAAGATTTGCCACATGCAGGGAAGGCGGAGAAAATTTTACCAGGGACCTTTAGGAAAATGAAGCACAAATCTAGGCCCATGACATCTGAGCCCATTAGGCTCTGCAGCAAACAGACTAGCAGGTTGATGAAATGCTAACTGGATTAACATCTACACACCAGCCCCCAAGCCTCTCCAGGTGCGATTATAGCAGGCAAAACTTGAATGACAGTTCCAGTAAGTTTCCACAAGAAGAAAACTGGCGACAGATGAAGACAATATGGCGCCTTTCCTGCAGCAGCTCACCAGCCAGGAGAGTGGAAGCAGCATTGGGAAATGGAAGCACCTCTCAGGCCTCTAAAGTAGAGCTAATGAGTCAACTGACTGGATCAGCACGAGACACAACATGCAAGGATTGGGCATTCACCACTTCTCTTCTGGTCATTGATTCAAATGAATCTCAGCAATGATCACAAGTTCTGTAGCCTAGGAAAAGTTAATGTTCTCACTCCAGCGCCTAGAACAGGTACCCACAATGCAACTGCCAATAACAGCCCTCCCACGGCAGAAACAATGGAGTGGAAAGGTCATGGAGAGCAGGCTCTGCTCTCATTTCTAGGGCTACTCCTCAGGGTTGAGGCACATTGGGTTATGTAACCCAGAAAACTTTGTATCAGCATTAATTACTCAATAAAGAAAAAATCATGCTCCAGACTTTGAAGCCAGCACTAGATTAAGCGCACTCTGGGCTGTTTGTGAAGAAACGGGAGACATTTCAAGTGATAGCCAATAATTTTATAGAAACAGAAGGGTCTTGGTCTTACAGAGAGAGAGAGGATTTCAGTTTGTACCAGAGCACATCATTACTTGGAATCACCCCGCCTCCCCAGACATGTGACACAGTCCAGCACAGCTGCACACATGGCAACAGAAGCTGGAAGACCAACATCTTGTCAAGTACCAATTTCCTAAGTCAAAGAATACGAACTCCTCCATTACGTAGGCAGCTGTGTAATGATTGGTGCTGCACCACAGACCAGATGGACAAGGCAAGCCTTGTGCCATCATTCTCCCTCAGAGTCCCACAACAGCAAAGGTCAGCAGGGCTTCAGCCAGGACCTCATAGGCCGTGTCAGCTATATGAGTTTATCATTATATCCTTGGATGAAGAATGTAACCGCCATAGGAGGCTGCTGCTGTTCCCCTTTCCTTGCTTTCTACTCCCACACAACTCCCTAGCACTGTCAGTCCCTTCATCCGTTCCCTAAAAAGGCCGTGGTCTGGTCATAGCTCATCCCGGGCTGTGCTGTCAAGAGGTGATTGGAGCACGTCTGAGTTTTTGGCTTCGTTGCTGAGTTCCTGCTGCTCTTTCATTTTCTGGGATTTGGCACGATCCCAGTCAGTTTTTACACGCTCATTATTCCAAACCACTGAGGTTTCAGTGTCACTGATGTAGCCATCATCACCAGTGTAATGCGTTGGGTAAACCAGCAGCGGTTCCACTGAGAAGGCCAGCAAATTCCGATTTTCAAAATGTTCCATGTATTCAGAGCTGCTTGGGAACAAATAAAAAAGTGGGGTGGTCACATATTCTGTACAATCCATCTTGAGCCACTCATTCCCAGCACATCAATCCCACCATCTACCCCGCTTCATTCTAGATAACCCCCATCCTCTCACTGTGGCATTCAAACCACACACAAACCCAGCCATAATCCCACCCCAAAACAGTGAGCGTCATCGTCCAAGAACTTTTGTCTCTTCCTCAAACTGCAGAAACTGTGGCAGCTCCAAGAATGCATGTTTTTTAAGCCTTCCCCAAATCCCTCCACCAAAGGTCAGGCTACATAAGACAGATGCCACTTTGTTACCACTGTCATGTGGGACTAATTCTAGAACAGTGAAGAAAAATGCTGCTCGAACCAGGCAGCGCTGAGTGAGATGGTCTGCGACTGTGCTGTCAGCTGTCATTGATTGGGCTGGATGGTCCACGTCATCCTCAGTGGAACTGAACCGACTGGACTAAAAATTCCTTCACAGATGTTCCAGCAAGGTGATCAAGCCAGTCAAATGTGAAAGAGCTGTGGTGTGCTCAAGAGTAAGCGAGTCACACAGGCAGCCTCTGTAACTCCAACGGCCCATCCAGGAATTCAAACAGAGGCGCTGGTTTTACAGATGGCTGTTTTTGTCAAAATACACATTCTGCAGAAAGTGCCTGATTTCACCCAAGTTTTAGTTAAAAACCCCTGAGCACTGAAGACCAACATTTGCCTGTTTACTAAAAATAAAAAAGCTTGAAGAAAAATGATAGTTTTAGTTCCATTTATTTTCTTGGAACAAAATTCCTTTCCCAGCCAGTCCTAATCAGATGCTCCCACCACAGACTCCCATGCTGCTTCTGCATTACTCGTATCCAGGGAGTAGCAGGGTAGCTCTGAGGTCTCACCACACCTATGCCATATGCTACTCCTGTGACATGATGTGCTGCCAATTTCAGAACACAGGGATGTTCCCTGGTTGCTTACCACAGCTAACTAACTTTTTCAGCTAGCAGCAAAGGAATCATTTGCTCGAAGTTCTACCTGCAGCAGGCTTCTCACTTAAAAATTCAGTGCTTCTGGATCCCTTCACCACACACCCTTCCTCTCAGCTGATGCACCCTTTCTATCTAGCAACAGACCCCCCCCCCCCCCGAAGATGCAATTCAGGCTCACACGGGGTGTTTGTCAAACATGACAGGAAGAAATTCATCCACAGGTAACATCTTAGAAAGAGGCTCAGCCGCTAGGAGCTTCTGGGCACCCTGCTGTGAAATCACATAGGCTAGAGTCCAGTAGGAATAATCTGCCTCCACCAGGTTCCGCACACGAGGCACAGATTTCTCTGGATGCTCCACTTGCATTCGCTTCCTCCCGACGTAACTGAGGGAGACAGAGAGCAGCACAAGATTGCATCGCATTCTAAAATATAAGCTCTAGTTCAAGCAGTAGCTAGGGCTTAATGAAATGACTGAATGGAATTCTCTGGCCTTGGTTAAACAGGAGGATCTGCTGGCCTTAACCCCCTCTGAAATCCCCATGCCTGAAAGTGGCAGGTGTCCATATAGCACAGGGCAGCAACTTCTGGCATAATAATAAATCCACTTTCTGTTAACAGGGACCTCGCTAATATTGTGTTTGCAGTACAGAAATTTGGTGTAGTCATCAGTGGATCTTCGAAGCATCTGAGTAATCAGTGGATGAGCCTATGCCTCTGACCAGAGTCTAAGCACCAAGCTCAGAATCGCCAACCCTGCATTTTAATGTTTACTGATGTGAAGATTTGAAGTAGAATGATATTTTGACATGGCAAACTTTCTAGTGACTTCACTAAAAATCCCATAAACCGTACAAAAAAATGCCACAGAAGTGTGTACTTTAGTGGGGGGCAGCAGGACTACGGCTGCCTGGCTGCAAGGGAAGAGGGGAAAAATGGGGTGAAGAGCAGGAGGAGCTGGGGACAGCTGGGAGCAATGGGGAAGGCTCTGGGGAGGAGCATTAGTGACCCCCTCCATACCAGCCATAGGCAGGCTTGAGTGTTCCAGGCACATACCCCTGGGGAACACATAGGAGTCTGCACCCAAAACACAGTCCTGAGCTGGTTGGGCATCCACAAGACAACAGAGCTTGACTCAGTTCTCCTCCCCAGCACTGCCCTGACTGACTGACCTGGGCTTAGAGCTGCCATGCAGCACCAGCACCTAAGGTGGGAGGGACTGAGAGGTGGAGCTGGCCCAGATTCCTGGGTTGTGACGAACTCAATTAGGGGCAAGAAAGGTTAATTTTTATGGACCTCTAAATTTACAGACAGCACATTGTTTGTCTTTTAAACACACAGACCGCCCATAAATTTACAGATGGTTTGCAGCCCAGCCTAGGTTCCAGAAGCCGGTAACAGGGAAATCAATGATCTCCCGCTCTATAGTCAAATCCCTTTCAAAAAAACACTTCTACAAAACGCAAGTTCAAAGGGCTGGTTATTTCCCAGAGCCTTACTTACTCTTTTCTCTCAGACTGCAAGCTCTTTGGGACACGACTTACTGAGTGCATTGCCTGAGGTGAACAGATAATGAAAGCAAAATGGAGCAGAACATCAATATAACATTCTGATCTTCTGCACTTACATCAGGTCCCAATCCAGACCCTCTTCTTGCAGATCATACATCAGATTCATCAGTCGTCTTTTAAAGAATATTTCAAACCGCAGGTCATCCTCAAACACAACACACTTCTCCAGCCTTCTCTCCACAATCTAGCAATTTAGCAGAACAGACTTATCATAGCCACATTGGAGAACCAGAAATGCCTGCCCCCTCCTCACACCATCACCCCAATGCATTATGCATCTCCCCTTCTTTTACCGGGGGGGGGGGGGGAGAAAAGTGTTTCTGGGACCAGCTGTTTTCTGCTCTCCCCCCCCCCCCCCGCCTCCCCAATTCTCCCATATGTATCATCATCCTCCATTTTACCACCATTAGGGCACATCTAGACATCACTGCCCCCAGCCTGCATTGTATAAACATCCCCATTGTGGCTCACACAGTAATCCAGAAGAGGCACCACCCAGCTACCTATTCTCTCCTTGCATTTGACTGAAAAAGCAGGACGGGCATGGGATTTCCCACCTGGATGGTCTTTCTTGAGCACACACCGCCACTACCTCCTACCAGACCCTATGGCCCTGCTTATCCTTTGTTCAACTGCAGACCATGCCACAATCAGTGGAACTAGCAGAGCCGTGGCAGGAGTTCAAATCCAAATGGTCCTGGCCTGGCTAGAACACAAACAGAACAAGTGTCCTGAAGGACTCAGAGGCACCAAGATCCCTGGAGCTCTTGTCAGACTGAAGACTCATTCACCTCCTTCCAGATCTTGAAGTGACTGAGAAAGCAGCCCAGCTCCCCTTTGGTGAGAGGCCGACCGTGGTATGGATCCTTATACCCTGGCAGCATCTGAATCCCCATGGATTCCACCTGACTGCTGTTCATGGCTCTGCAAACAAGCACAACGGGCTTAGTGTGTCTGTCCTCCAGTGCAGAGCAACAGCTGGCTTTGGTGTCTCTGCTAATGCTCACAAACACAGCTTCCCTCCCAAGCAGTTTCCAGGACACTATTTTCAGCTGCGCTCTTTGCAGAAGAGATGACGGGAAACAGAGCAGAAGGTGCTAGGATTCCCACACACAGCTCAACGGACTACACAGTCATCATCTTATTCCCCACACCCTGAGAGGGGGTGTGTGTGCATGTACAGGAAAGATTATGTTATTCATTCAGCAGCCTTTTTGCCCACTGCTAGGTGGGATGAAAGGGGACAAGCCCTATAATCAAAAGAGGCAAGGAGCTATACAAACTAACTGGGAAGCACTAACACACCCAGGGTCTAACTTCTTATTCACCAATCAAGAGAGTTCCTCCGATTCCTTGCATCACCAAGAGCCAGCATCAGCCCCACCCCTCCAGGAACTCTCTCTGGGATGTCCCAGGTCCTTTTTACCAGGTTCTGGACACTGGATGCACTCACCTCCCATCCACAGCCTCAATGATTTTGCAGTCGATCTGCTGCTCATACAGTGTCCGCACCATTCGCTCTCGTCGATCTGCCCTGTGCTTTAAGTTAATCATGAAAACCTGAGAAAATAAGACCCATGGCCATGAATGTGCAGGGACATCCTACCACATCCAGGACAACAACTCAACTTGCACTGAACCACAAGGGAGGAGCTAACCTGTGCTCATTAAGACCTGGCAATGCAGCTCAAGCATTAGTAAGTCTGAGGTAGCCACAGGAGGAAGCCTGTAAACTCAGCTTGTGCAAACAAAACACAATTCTTCATCTCAGCAATGTTTGTATATGGAACACAGTCCTGACTCACCTCATCAAAACCCATCTTGTCAGGGATCTTGGGCAGGATGGAGAGGAATCTTGAAGGTTCCACTGGTGGGTTCTTCACTATGGGAAATATGGAGAAATGGAATGTGAATGGAGTTCCTGTAAGCCATTAACTTCCAGATACTATGCCAAGGGATCTCTTTTAGCCCATACACAGTGCACAACTACTATGCTGGGAATAGCCCTCCAAACAAACCACAGCCAGGAAACCAAATGTGAACAATCCACTGGTGCTGCAGAAACAAAAGAATCTTTTACTTTTCTATTCCATGACTAAAAACAACAAGAGTACTGTGGCACCTTAAAGACTAACAAATTTTTTTGGTCATAAGCTTTTGTGGGCTCCAAACCACTGTGTCAGATGCATGAAATAGAAACTACAGTTGAGAGGTATATGTGACAGGATGGAGGAAGGAAAGTTCTAGCAAAGTCAATCCAGTAATGGTAGATGAGGCTCATTCGCATCAGTGGATTAGATTTGGCCAATGCAAATGAGCTTCTGATCGAGCCTCCCCCACCCCAACTTGAAGCAGTTACCCACAGGCAACCGAACACCAAGAACACTGACTCAGGAACAAACCCCATTGCCAACTCTGCCAGTACATGCATTCCAATGATACCATCACAGGTCCCAGCCACACCACCAGGGGCTAATTCTCCTACACATCTACTAATGTGATACATGTCATCATGTGCCAGTAATGCCCCTCTGCCATGAACACTGGCCAAACCAGACTGTCCTTGCGCAAAAGAATAAATGGACATAAATCAGGCATAAAAAATGGTAACATTCATAAACCAGTCACTGCAATCTCCCTGGACACGCTGTAGCAGACATGAAAGTTGTCATGCTTCTACAGAAGAACTTAAAAAACAGACTTCAGTATGAAACTGCAGCGCTGGAACTGATCTGTGAACTTGACACAATCAGACAGGGCCTGAATAGGGACTTGAAATGGTTAGCACATTTGTCCCTGTTCACACATTCTCGCCTTCTAATTCACCGGCGTGAATGGGCCTCGTCTACCCTAACTGAATTGACTTTCCTAGCACTTGCCCGCCTACATCCTGACACACGTGTGCATATCTACCCCCCCCCCCCCCGACTGTAGTTTCCATTTCAGGCATCTGACATAGTGGGTTGGAATCCATGAAAGCTTATGCCCGAAGAAGCCTTTTATTCTTTAAGGTGCCACAGAACTCTCCTTGTTTTTGCTACATGCAGACTAACACAGCTACCCCCTGAAACTTATTCCATGACTGATCCACATCCCTTCTTGCTGCTATCCATCACCCAAAGCCCCACAAGGGCCAGGCAATGCATTTTTATGCTTATTTGCCCTGTTACTGGATATGCTTCTCTGTCTTGTATTTACTTCAGGTTTTTCCTCTTGTTGGAAGGAGATTCTCCAGTATCAGTGAATGAGCAAAAGTATTCAATTAATCAACTAGTCAAAGAATGTTTGCTGAGAGATTTGAACAGAAAACCATTGTCCAGAGCTGCATTCACAGAAATAGTCTGTCTCTAGAGACAAAGTGAATGGACACGTGTGCACATGAAGGAGGATGAATGCTCTGTGCACTGCCAAGGAAAAAAAACCAGAGGAATATACCTGTGGTACCAAATTCTCAGATTTATAAAACTATTTTAAGTCAGTTCATATTATCCATGCTCCTCCCCTCACATTACTCAGCTTTATAGAGTTATGTATTTAAATGGCCAGGAATCAGTCCCCCACCCTTTAAGTGTTGATAGGGAGAAGCCAAACACTTCATTTTAGTAAAAGAATCTTTGTGCGGCCAAGACTAATATAAGGAGATACTATGAACCATACCCTGGAATGCACATGGGGCAGAAAACATGGAGCCCCGCACATTCCCTATGTGGCGCCCAGAAGACTGCAGAGCACTCCAAACACTACAGGGTGGATAAGTACTGCCATACAGCCCCTGGAGATATCAGAAGCTGGGGTGGGAAACGGAAACAGAGGCTTATGTAGTAAGGTGTGGTCATAGGAGATGCAAAGGCTGGTGGAAAAAGCAGTAAAGTCAAGTTAGGAAAAAAATATTCTCTGTTTTTGAGTGGCATGAACAGCAGCCACATGAGCTGAGCAGTTACCCAGATGCCAACACCATCCTTCTCCCTCCACTACCCATAGCCGCCACATAAACTACAATGCGTGGTGCTATAAGAGTTCCTCATGCTAACGTTTCCTCTTTCCATTGATCAACTGGTTTAGTGAAGCTGCTAATGAAGCCTCTGGACAGAAGCAGATCCGTAATTCAGAACATCAGAAGTAACAAGGAAGGGAAACCATTCAAGTAATTCCCAGTCCAAGCCTATGCCCGTTCTGGTTGTGTCAGCATCCGGCACTTACCCATGATCTCCAGCTGTACATGGATGAAGCTCTCCATCTCATCCCGCATAGTGCTGTGGGCTCGCAGTGGCACCGGCAGGAAACCATAAACTTCTTTGTTACATACAAACATCTGGATTTCTGGAGTTAATACACAGCATGAGCAGATGCTAGTAGGCCAGTGTTCAAAATCCACTCAATGGCAAAGCGAGCTTTACTAGTCAGCACAAGGAGGCCTCATACGGCTTACATGAGACAACTGTGTTAGCCAGGCATACTGTGCAGCAGCCTGTGCCCCAAGTCTACGCTGTCCCAGTTAAGCATGCCAGCCCAATCCATTGTATGCAACTCATTACATACATACGGGACAAAGACTGACACCGGCTTGTTCAATGGAAGAACTGTGCTAAGTGGGCTCCACTTTCCGTCATAGCTTAGCTTGACCAGGGAAGGGAAATTTTTGTAGCTGAAATCACTGACATACGTTTCATTGCTTCCTGTTTAATGGAATTATATTATCACTCCTGTTGGATGCTAATGTTTATTCACTATGTCACTAAAAAGGTGGACTGGAAGGAGCAAGCTTCACTATCATGGTTGCTGCTCCCTTATAGCCACAAGATGCACATCCGTGCACCCCTAAGGTATGGTCTGTGTAACTTTCCTGTTCACACTTGCAATGTAATTGTATGGTTTGATACCAAATATGCCATGCACGGGCCCTTTATGGATGCTCGTAACATGTTAAGCAGTCTTTCTAGGGTATCGTGTTTCCTGCGGCATCGTGTAGGTGTACAGAGGTGAAGCCGGTTCCAAGGCACTTCACATAGCTCAGGGGAGAGGAGGTGATCAGAGCAGCCTCCCAGTAGCATTCAGCCTTGCAAGCACAAAGCCAGAGAAAACAACAATGCCAATCAGCTGGCTAAATGTCTGTAGCACCTAGAACTGAGAAAGGGAGACCACCAGCCCTTTCTGAACAAAGATCACCTGAGAAAAGAAGGCTGGAAGGGGTTTGGAAACAAATACAGGCACTTAGAGGCTTTTGGGCAAAGAAACACCATCTTGACCTCAACTCCAAGAGTCTAGGCCTATCCCCATGGCCAGGAGGGCCAAGAATAGCTGACCACCACCAATGGCCAGTCAGGACTGTCCCTA